>JALPQD010000042.1:2855058-3059064 GCA_023101885.1 Typhlomys cinereus | reverse complement strand
CCTTCCTTCCCTCCCCCTGCCGTCCCTCATTTCTTTCTCTCCCTCTCTCTTTCTTTCTTTCTTTCTTTTTCTTTCTTTCCTTTTTTCTTTTGTTCTTCTTCTTTCTTTCTTTCTCCTTCTTTCTTTTCCCTCGTTCGTTTCTCTTTCTTCTTTCTTTCTCTTCCTTCCCTTCCTTCTTACCCCTTTTGCTCTTTCTTTCCTTTCCCTTCCGATTCTTTCTTTCTTTGCTTCTTTCTCTTTCTTTCTTTCCTTTCGTTTCTTTCTCAATTCTTTCTTCGTTCGTTTCTTTCTTTCTTTCGTTGCCCTATTCTTTCTTGTCTTTTCTTTCTTTCTTTTCTTTTCTTCTTTCTTGTGGGTCGCTTTTCTTTTTCTCTTATTTCTTTTTCTCTTTTCTTTCTTTTCGTGGTCTTATCTTTCCTGTCTTTTTCTTTCTTATCTTTTCTTTTCTTCTTTTCGGTCTTATCTTCCTTTCTTCTCATTTCTGCTTTCTTTTTTCTTCGCTTCTTATCCTTTCGTCCTTTCATTTCGTTCTTTCTTTCTTCTTTTTCGTTCTTCTTCTTCTTGCTTTCTTTCTTCCTTATTCTTTGTCGTATTTCTTCTCTTTCTTTCTTTTTTTTCTTTCTCTTGTCTGTTCTTTCCTTGCCTTCTTTTTTCTTTCTTCCGTTCTCTTTCTTTCCTTTTCTTCTTGTCTTTTCTTTTCTTTCTTTCTTTCTTAGTTGCTTTCTTTTCTTTTCTTTCGTTCTTTTCTTGTTTTAGCTTCTTCTCTTTTCTTTCTTTTCTTTTCTCTCGTTTCCTTTTTCTTTCTTTTCTTTCTTTTATCTTCTTAATGTCTTCTTTCTTCTTCTATTGTCCTTTCTTTTCTCTTTCTTTAATCTCTTTCTTTTCTTTCTTCTTTCCTTCTTTCTTTCTTTTCTTTTGCTTTACTTTCTCTTTCTTTTCCTTTTCTTTCTTACCGTTAATCTTTTCTTCTCTTGTCTTTTCTTTCCTTTTCTTATCTTTCTTTCTTATCCTTTTCCTTTCTCTTTTCTTTTTCGTTTTTCTTTCTCTTTTCTTTATTCCTTATCTTTCTTCTTTCTCTTTCTTTCTTCTTTCTTCCTTATTCTTTTCGTTCTTTCTATTCTTCTTTTTTCTTTCTTCTTTCTTTCGTTTGATTTTCTTTCCTTTTTTCTTTTCTCTTTCTTTCTTTTCTTTCTTTCTTCTTCTTTTCGTGCTTGTTTCTTCTCTTTCTTTCTTGCTTTCTTTCTTCTTCTTTTGTCTTTTATGCTTCTGTTCTTTCTTTTCTTTCCTTTGGCTTATCGTCTTCTTTCTATTCTTTGTGTCTTTTCTATCTCTTGAATCTTCTTTCATTCCCTTTCTTTTCTTACTTCTTTCTTTCTTCTTCTCTTTTCTTATGCTTTCTGTCTTTCTCTTTCTTTTCTTTCTTCTTGTTCTTTCTTTCCTTTCTTTACTTCTTTCTTTCGTTTTTCTTTCTTTATTCTGCTTTCTTCTGTTCTTTTTTCGTTTTCGTTCTCTTTCGTATCTTTTCTTTTCGTTTTTTTTCTTTTTCGTGTGCCTTCTTATCTTTCTTTTCTTTTCTTTTGCTTTCTTACTTCTTTTCTTTTCTTTCTTTCTTCTCTTTCCTTTTCTGTTCTTTAGGGTCTCTTTCTTTCCTTTCTTTTCTTCTTTATTATACTCTTTTCTGTATCTTTCTTCCTTCTTTCTCTTGGGCTTTTTTTCTTATTTCTTTCTGTCTTTTATTTTCTTACTTTCTTATCTTCTTTTGTTCTTTCTTTCTTCTTTCTTTATTCTTGCTTAATTCCTTTATTTCTTTTTCTTATCTTTCTCTTTATCTTTCTTGTGTTTCTTTTTTCCGTTCTTTCTTTTCTTTTTATATTCTGTCTTTTTCTTTGTCTTGCTTCTTCTTTTCTCTCTTTCTTCTTTCGTTCTTTTCCTTTTTCTTTCTTTTCTTTCTTCCTTTACTTTCTTTTCCTTTTTTCTTCTTTCGTTGTCTTTCCCTTGCTTCTTTCTTTTCTTTTCTTTCTTTTTTCTTTCTTTTCTTTTCTTTCTTATTTCGTTCTTCTTTTCTTCCTTTTCCTTTCTTCTTTTCTTTCTTTCTTTCTTCTTCTTTCTTTTCTTCTCTTTTCTTTCTTTCGTTCTCTTTTCTTTTTCTTTCTTTTTCTTTTTCTTGTATCTTTCTTTCTTTCTTTTTCTTCTTTCTCTTTTCTTTTTTATCTTTTCTTTCTTTTTCTTTTTTTCTTTTGTTTCGTTCTTCTTTTCCTTTCTTTCGCTTTCTTTTCTTTCCTTTTTCTTTCTTTCTTTTCGTATTCTTCTTTTCTTTTTTGTCTTTCTTATTCTTTCTTCTTTCTTTTTTTCTTTTCTTGTTTCTTTCCTTTCTTTTATTTCCTTTCTTTTTTCTTTTTCTTTTCTTTCGTCTTCTTTCTTCTTTCTTGCTTTTTCTTTCTTTCTTTTCTTTCGTATTCTATCTTTTCTTTTCTTTTCTTTTCTTTTTTTTCTTCGTTCTTTCTTATCCTTCTTTCTTTTTCTTTCGTTCTTTTCTCTTTCTGTTCTCCTTTTTCTTTCGTTTCGTCTTTCTTGTCTTTCTGTTCTTCTGGTCTTCTTCTTTCTTCTTTCCTTTTATTCTTATCTTCTTTCTTCTCTTCTTTTTTCCTTATTTCTTTCTTTCTTTCCTTCTTACCTCCTTTCGTTTTCCCTTTCTTTTCTTATCTTTTCTCTCTTTCTTTCTTTCTTTCTTTGTTTCTTTCGTCGTTCTGTTCCTTTGTCTTTCTCTTCTTTCCGTCTTTCTTGCTTCTTCTTTTCTTCTTCGTTCTTTCTATTCTTTCTTGTTTCTTTTTCTTTTCTGTTCTTTTCCTTCTTTCTGCTTTCTTTTTCTCGTTTCCTTTCTCTCTTTTCTTATCTTATTCCTTTCTTTCTTTTCTTCTTTCGTCTTTTTCTTTCTTCTTTTCTCTTCTTTTCTTTTTCTCTTTCTTTTTCTTTCTTCTTTTTGATCTTTTCTTTGCGTTTCTTTTTCCTTGCTTTCCTTTTTCTTTCTTTCGTCTTTCTTTCTCTTTTCTTTCTTTCTTTTCTTTTCTTTTTATCTCTTTTCGTCTCTTCTTCTTTCTTTCTTTCTCTTTTCTTGATTTCTGCTTTCTACGTTCTTTCTTTCTTCTTTTTCCGTTTCTTTCTTCTGTCTTTTTCTTTCCTTTGTTCCTTTTTCTTTCTTTTCTTTTCCTTTCTCTTTCTTCTTTCTTCTTTCTTTCTTCTTTTCCGTTTGCTTTTGCTTTCTTTCTTTTTCTTTTCTTTCTTGCTTTCTTTCGTTTCTTCTTTCCTTTATCTTTCTTTCTTCTCTTTCCCTTCTTTCTTTCCTTTCTTTCTTTTTCTTTTCTCTTCTTCCTTACTTTCTTTCTTTCTTTCTTTTCTTTCTTTTCTTGCTTTTCCTTGCTTTTTCTTTCTTTCTTTCTTTCTTTCTTTCTTTTCTTTCTTTCTCTTTCTTTCTTTTCTTGTCTTTCCGTTCTTTCTTTTCTTCGTCTTCTTCTTTTCTTCTTTCATTTTTCTTTCTTCGTTTTCTTTCTTTCTCTCTTTTTCTTTCTTTCCTTCTCTTTCTTTCTTTCGTTTCTTATTTCTTTCTTTTCTTTCTTTTTCTTCTTTTCTTCTTCTTTGTCTTATCTTCATTTCTTTTCTTTTCTTCTTTCTTTTTTTCTATTCTTGCTTCTTTTCGTTTCGCCTTCTTTCGTTCTTTCTGTCTTTTCTTCTCTTTCTTTCTTGCTTATTCTTCTTTTCTTCTGTTCTTTCTTTATTCTTCTTCTCTTTCTTCTTCGTTTCTTTCTCTTTCTTTCCTTTCTTTCTTCTTCTTTCTTTCTTCTTTCTTTCCTTTCGTTTCTTTCTTTCTTCTTTCTTTCTTTCTTTTCTTTTCTTTCTTCTTGCTTTTTTTCTTTCTTTCTTCTTTCTTTTCGTTTCTTCTTCGTTTCTTTCGTTCTCTTCTTTCTTTTCTTTTCTCTTCTTTCTTATTGGAGATTTTATTCTTTTCGTCTTTTCTTATTCTTTTTCTTTGCAGTCTTTAGCTTTCTTTTTCTTTTGTCCTTTCTTTTACGTTCTTCTTTCTTTCTTTCTCTTTCGCTTTCTTTCTTTCTTTCTTGTTGCTTTCTTTCTTTCTTTCTTTCTTTTCTTTACTTTTCTCTTCTTTCTTTTCTTTTTCTTTCTTCGTTCTTTCGTTCTTTTTTTCTTATCTTTTCTTTTCTTGTCCTTTATTTTCTTTTCTCTCCCGTTATCGTTTTCTTTTTCGCTTCCTTTTTTCTTTCTTCTTTCTTATCGTTCTTTCTTTCTTTTGCTCTTTTCTCCTTTTCCTTTCTGTCTTTCTTTTCTTGCTTTCTTTCTTTTTCTTTTCTTTCTTTTCTTCCGTTCTTTCGTCTCTTTCTTTCTTTCTTTTCTTTGTTCTTGTTGCTTTCTTCTTTCTGTCTTTCTTTCGTTTCTTTCTTATATTTTTTCTTGTCCCCTTTCTTTCATGTCTTTTAATTTCTTTCCTTTCTTTCTTTTTCTTGTCTTTCTTTCTTTCTTTCTTTCTTTCCTGTCTCTTCTTTCTTCTTTTCTTTTTTTCTTTGCTTTCTTTCTTCTTTTCTTTCTTTCTTTCTTTCTTTCCTTTCTTTCTTTTCTTCTTCTTTCTTTCTTTTCTTTTCTTTATTCTTTCTTCTTCTTTCCCTTTGTTGTCTTTTTTTCTTTTCCTTTCTTTCTTTCTGCTTTCTTTTCTTCTTTCTTTCTTTCTTTCTTGCTCTTTCTTTTTGTCTTTCTTTCTTCTTTCCTTTCTTTATTTCTTTCTTTCTTCCTTTTCTTTCTTTTCTTTCGTGTCATTTTCTTTCATTTTCCTTCTTTTTTCTTCTTTCTTTCTTTTCTTTCTTCCTTTTTCTTTTTCCTTTTCTTCTTCTTTCTTTCTTTTTTTTCGTTCTTTCTTTCTCTCGTTCGTTCTTCTTTTTTTCTTTCTTTCTTTCTTAGCTTTCTTTTTCTTTCTTCTTCTTTCTTCTTTTTCCTTTCTTCTTCTTTTCTTTCTTTCGTTCACTATTCGCCATTTTCTTTCTTTCTTTTCTGTTCCTTTGTCTTTTTTCGTTCCTGTTTCTTCTGAGCTTTTCTTTTCTTTCTTTTCTTTTCGTCTTTCTTTTCTTTTTCTTTTCTTTTCTTTTCTGTCTTTCGTTCTCTTGTTCTTCTTTTTCTTTTCTTTTCTTTCCTTCTTTCTTTTCTTTCTTCTTTCCCTTTCTTTTTTCTTTCTTTCTTTCTTTTCTTCTTCTTTTTCTTTCTTTCTTTCTTTCTTGCTTGCTCTCTTTCTTTTTTTTTCTTTCTTGTTTCTTTTTTCCTCCTTTGTCTTTCTTGTTTTTTTCTTTCTTTCTTTCTTTCGTTCTTCTTTCTTTCTTTCTTTCTTGTCTCTTCTCCTTTCTTCTTTCTTTCCTGTCTTCTGTCTTCTTTCTTTCTTTTCTTTCTTTCTGCTTCTCTTCTTTCTTGCTTTCTTTCTTTCTTTCTTTCTTTCTTTCTATCTTTCTTTCTTTACTTTTCTTTCTGTTTTTTCCTTTACCAGAGATCTCGCTCCTTTCTCTACATTCCATCCTCCCCTCTTTTCTCTTCTTTCTTCTGTTCCTCCTATTCCTTTCTCTTTCCCCATTCTTCTGTCCGTCTTGTCCTGCTTGATTATGGACTTACAAAGAATACATATATACTTGAAAGCTACCTCAAACACTTCTCTTCTGCAACATCATTTAGTTTGAACTCATGAAAGATATCTTAAATAGATTCCATCTTGTCTTATACCCTTCAAAAAGGTGGGAAAACTAGAGATCAGACATCATACTGGTTATTCTCTGTTGCTGTGAGACACCACTGAGACTCAAACAACTTAAGGGGAGAAAACGGAGATATATTTAGCTTACAGTTCCAGAGGGGAAATACAACCCATTATGGCAGAAAAGGGAAGGCTGTCTGGCATTAAGGCTGGTGGTGGCCTAAGTCACTGCAGACATCATGGAGGCTGAGAGTTACAAAAGTCTGCAAGGGCAGACCTTTTTCAGAAGTATGGTGGGAGTCCAAGTCCTAGCGTTTGCTAAGACACTAGACCTTGGAGGCAAGGGATTGACAGCCACAGTAGTGTTCCTATGCTAAAGGGAACACAAGAAAGGTTTAGGGAAATGCCCTGGGTCTTGCACTCTCCGAGGAGGAGGACCCAGAGGAGAGTTTGGCATGCTCATTAAGGAGCTCTGGGGATGGAGGAGGAGGCACTGGGGATGGGGAGAGGAAGGGAGGGGGGGGTAGGGGGCGGCCTTTTATGATCAAAACTAGAGAGACGTAGGAATGGGAAGGAACCTTTATCAATATAATAAAAGCGGTATACAACAACCCACAGCAAGGATTATGCTCAATGGGGAACAATGGGAAGCATTCCCACTTCGATCAGGAACTAGACAAGGCTGTCCACTCTCAACACTTCTATTCAATATTGTACTTGAAGTCTTAGCTGAAGCCATGAGAAAAGAAAGGGACATAGAGGGATTCAAATCGGCAGGGAAGAAGACAAGCTATCCCATTTGCAGATGACATGATCTTTTAACTTGAGGATCCCAAAAAAACTCCCACCAGGATCTCCTGGAACATTGAGAAGATCACAGGGTGGCAGGATACAAAATAAATGTGCAAAAATCAGAGGCTTCCTATATCCCAGAATGAAAGAAGTGAAAAAGCCCTGGGAGAAACAATCCCTTTTCTGTAGCCCCTAAAAAATGAAATACTTGGTAAACCCTAACCAGGAGGTAAAAGACCTTTACAATGAAAACTTTAAAACCCAAAGAAAGAAATTGCAGAAAACACCAGAAGGTGGAAAGACCATCCCATGCCCTGGATTGGCAGAATCAACATGGTAAAAATGACCATCCTACCAAAAGCAATATACAAATTCAATGCTATACCAAAAATCCCAAAGCAATTCTTAAAGAAGTTGACCAAACAATCTCAAAGTTCATATGGAGCACAAAGACCAGGATAGCAAGACAATCCTGAGTAACAAAAACACTGCTGGAGGTATACAATTCCAAACCTAGTCTATACTACAAACCATAGTTATAAAAACGCCTGGTACTGGCTCCAAAATAGACACACAGAGATCAATGGATAAGGTTGAAGACCCAGATATAAGCCCACAAAAATACGCCATTTGATCTTCGACAAAGGGCCCAAAGAATCCAATGGAAAAAAACAAACAGCATCTTTAACAAATTGTGCGGGCAAAACTGGATCTCCCACAGCAGAAGATTAAAGCTGGACCCATACTGTCACCAATGTACAAGACTTAATTCCAAAGGGATCAAGGACCTTGATATCAGGCCAGAGACTATAAAAATCCTAACTGAACAGATAGGGAACTCGCTCGAGCTGATTGGGCTAGGCAACATTTCCTAAACAGACATACAAGGCACAGTCCACTGCTACCAACTCCAACAGTTGGGATCTTGTGAAATTAAAGAGCTTCTGTTCAGATAAAGAGATTGTCACACGAGCTCAAAGGCAACCCACAGAAGGGGAGAAAATCTTCACTAACCACATATCTGATAGAGCTTCTTGTCAGAGTGCACAAAGAACTTAGAAAAACTAATCACCAAGGAACCATATGGCCAAAATAAAAAATGGGCCCTGGAACTTAAAAGAAATTTTACCAGAGATGAAATGTCTAACAAATGTCTTAACAAATGCTCCACTTCTTTAGCCATCAGGGAAATGCAAATCAAAACTTCCCTGAGATATCATCTCACCCCAGTCAGGATGGCAAAAATCCACAATACAAACAACAAGTGCTGGAGAGGATGTGGAGAGAGGGGAACTCTGCTGCATTGCTGGTGGGAATGCAGGCTCATACAGCCATTCTGGAGATCCGTCTGGAGATTCTTAAAGAAATTAAAGATTGAAATGCCATATGACCCTGCCATTCCACTTTTGGGAATAACCCCCCATGCAGCAGAGGTTTGCCTTGATAGCACAAGCACGACCATGTTCCTAGCAGCACGGTTTACAATATCAAAGTCATGAATCAACCTAAATGTCCAACAGTGGATAAGGAAAAAGTGACATCTATACAATGGAGATACACTCAGCCATCAAAAATGATGAATTACTGGAATTGCCTGGAAAAAATGTCATTAGAAACAATTAATTAAGCGAGTATCCCAACCCAGAAGTTAAGCGCCATATGTACTCCTAATAGGTGGCTCCTAGTCAAACTCATCCAGCCCACATTGAAACACTCAAGGGTAAACCTTTGTAATACGGTAATTGGCAAGGATTGTGAACAGGAGGGAGTGGGGTTGGAGGGCCACCAGACACAGAGAGAGGGGACCATGTTACAGCAGAGAAAATCGGTCTCCAAGGAATGCAAGTAAGTAATGTGACACCTGGTTAAGTTCACAGACGTTCGTTCCTGAGCATTTACAACTGAGGGGTATGATCTCACCAGACGGGGAGGGCATATAGTCTGGCAGATGAAAAGTGATCATTTTGCAAATGGGTGACTGACCCCTCCCTCACCGAGGTTCCTGCTTTTATTACATCTACCCTTGAATGTGCTATTATAACAAGACTCCAGTTTAACAGCTTTTTGTCTCTGACCAGGGGGTGACATACAGTGCCCATCACGATGGAATGAAGGGCATGTTCAGGAGCAGCAAAACTGCAAAAGAACACAACAATCACATCCAGAACTTCAGAGACTCTATATCATCCACATAAACTAAGCCAGCCTAATCTCCCCCATCCTGAAGCTCAGGGACATTTGCGGAAGAGGGGGAGGTAAGATTGTAAGAGCAAGAGATGGGGGGGGGAGCAAGGATTTGAAGAGTCTCCACACTAGTTAGGGCTGAAGCAATCATAATTGACTTTGCATGCCCTGCGCCATGTCCAACACACATTGACCTCACAAAGTCTAAAGCTAAAGGCACCAAGATCCTTGAGGCAAGGGATTGACAGCCACAGTAGTGTTCCTATCTTAAGGGGAACACGAGAAAGGGTTCAGGGAAATGCCAACTGGGTCCTTGTATGTGTAGTCATCGGAAAGGAGGACTAAGAGGAGAGTTAGGCATACACAATAAAGGACTCTCTGGGAATTGGGGGGAGGCACTGGGAGATGGGGAGGGAGGGAGGGGGAGCAGGGGGTTCGGGGGGAGGAGGTGGGGGGGGAGGGAACTGGTCTACCTATTAAGTTTGTATGAGCAGAAATAATAATAAAAAATATAAAAAGAAAGAAAGAAAGAAAGTATTGAGTGAAGTATCCCAGACACAGAAAGTTAAACACCGTATGTACTCCCTAATAGGTGGATCCTAGTTGCAAACCCACTTGATGACATATTCAAAGGTAAATCTGTGTAATATCTACTGTAATAGCAAATACTGTAAACAGGAGGGAAGGGGAAGGAGGCCCTCCCCCAAAAAAGGAGATAGGGGATTACGTTTCAGTAAAAAAAATTGGTCACCATCAATTATTTCATGTAAGTAGGGAGACATCTGATGAAGCTCACTCTCACTTCCCTGCCTGGTCACTTGCTAGTGAGGAGGTTTGATCTCACCCATCAGGGCAGGCATAGGGACAAGCAGATAGATGGTAACCATCCCACAAATGGGACACTGACCTCCCTCACTGCTGTGTCCTACTCCTATTTCATCTACCTTTGAGTCTCCTCTTACATTAATATCTTCATTTAGATAATCTTTTTATCTTTAGTTAGGGGATGACCTTCATTACCAATCAGCATGCAGCCAAGGGCAGGGCAGGAAAAGCAAAACAGAAAACAACAACAAACCATAATTCAGAACACCAAAGACCCTACATTAATCACCTGGAACCAGACCAGCCAAATCTCTCCCCATCCTAAAGCTCAGGGAACCTTGTGGAAGAGGGGGTGGCAAGATTGTAAGAGCCTAAAAATGGGGAGGACCAACGATATGCAAGATACTCCACACAAATTAGGGCTGTAGCAGCCAGGACTGGATTTTGCCTGAGCTGCACAATGGCAGACATGTCAACAACTCCCCAATGTCTAGCATGGATCACAGCGGAGAAGGCAGTAGGATCCTTACAAGCAAGGGATTAAAGAGTCATGATAGAGTTCCCATGAGGGGTCCCTGGGCTATGCCACTGAGTCCTGAACCCTCACTAGGGTGGAGGACTTAGAGGGAGGTTTGGTGCCCACATAAATGGATGCTCCAGAGGATGAGAGGGAGGGAAGAGGAGACACCAGGAGAGAGGGAGTGAGGGAAAGGGGTGAAATGAAGGGGGGAAAAGGGGGGAGTGTAATGGGGGACCACAGGGGAGGGGAGGGAGGAAGGAGAGGACTGGGGTATCTATTGAGCTTGTGTGATTAGGGAAAAAATAAAACGTGGGGGAAAAATGGTCTAGCAAATGATAAGTAGTAAATAAGTGTCAACTACCATTATTACTATGGAAATCTTGGGATACAGCCAGAATTAGCAAAACTGTCAGGTGGCTATGAGTCTGAAGACTTCAGCATGGTGAGTTCTATCTCAAGGTTTGCATTTCAGAATTGCCTACCAAATATACTCAAAGGCCTGCTGAGTTACAATTTTATGCAATTTGCCTCAAATCCACAACCCTGGGGATGGAAGGGGCATTTCAAAGGAAGAACTTTGTAACAAAGCATTTTATTCTGCCAATCAAATCAGTGGCTGACTCCTGCAAATTTGATGATCAAATCTAAAAGAAATCTGGACTGCGGCCAGCATTTTTGGCTTACTCTCCCTTGTCCCACTTTTAGATCTATCTAATGTATTTCCTGATTGTTTCACTCCCTTATTTACTCTTCAGTCTTCTCAGAATGATTCATGCATTTTGTGGAAGAGGGGGCGGTAAGATTGTAAGAGCAAAAGGATGGGAGGAGCAATGATTTGCAAGATTCTCCACACTAGTTAGGGCCGAAGCAATCATAATAGGACTTTGCATGCCCTGCGCAATGTCCAACACACTATTGACCTCACAAAGTCTAAAGCTAAAGGCACCAAGATCCTTGGAGGCAAGGGATTGACAGCCACAGTAGTGTTCCTATGCTTAAGGGGAACACGAGAAAGGGTTCAGGGAAATGCCACTGGGTCCTTGTACGTCATCGGAGAGGAGGACACACAATAAAGGACTCTCTGGGAACTGGGGGGGGGCACTGGGGGATGGGGAGGGAGGGAAGGGGAGCAGGGTGTTCGGGGGGAGGAGGAGGGAGGGAAGGAACTGGTCTACCTATTAGGTTTGTATGAGCGGAAATAATAAAAAATGTATTAAAAATAATAATAAATAATCATAATAAATAATATAAAAAAGAATGATTCATGCACAAATTGGATCCCAATACATTTTTAGCCTTCAAAATCACAAACTTTCTTTTTCTGCCTCACTGGTAGTTAAACAAATTCCAAATTCCTTTGTTGGTTATTCAAATCCACTACTGTGTGGCTCCCTTTCACTACTTTTAAGACTGCTTAAGCTCATATTTTATTAATTTTGATATTGAAATTAAATATCTTACAATTAAAGCCAAAATATGTCGTTCTACAGTTCTCTGAGTTGTACTCAACCATTGGTTCATATAACCAGTACTTCAATCATGATAAATTACAATGACATCACCCATCAAGACTCCTTAATGCTACCACATTGTAGTAACACTCTAATGACTACCCTTAACTTCTGGGAACCACTGATCAGTTCTTTGACACTTTAATTTTGTCTTTTTAAGAATGACATATAAATGGACTACTATTTTATTCAACATTTTAAACTGGCTGTTTTTCTTCACAGATAATGCCTTGAGAATTGCCCAATTTGCAGTATTGATAGGTCATTCCATTTGTTGCTTAATGGTATGCTGTGGGAATGTAATGCATTTTGGTTAGCCATTAGTTTGCTGAAAGGCTTCTATGTTCTTTTCACTTCTTAGTTGTTATGAGTAAGATCACTATGAACATTTATGAACGATTTCTTGTGTGGTCATAAGTTTTCATTGTGTTGTATAAATGTCCAAAAATGCAATTTATGTGTTATATGGTATCACAAATCCATTTTCTGCTGCTACAACAGAATGTCATAGAACTGATAATTTAGAACAAACAGGTATTTATTTGACTCATAGTTCTAAAGATTGTGAAGTTCAAAATCACGACAGTAACATCTGGTAAAGGTCTTTGTTCTGTTTCATAACATGTTGGAAAGGTAGCCGGCATATATATGACACAGAAAACAGGCCAGGTTCCATCAGATTAGGAACCTGTCCCTCAATACTAACTTAGTCCTGTGATAATGGTGCTAATGGATTTACTAGAATAGAGTCTAAAAAGGTCATACCATTCATTGTTGCTAGAATGACTACTAAATTTCAACATGAATTTTGGGGAAAAGCACAGCATATAATAATTGCATGTTTAGTTTTTAAAAGAAACTTCCAAACTGTCAAGAAGAAGACAGTTGAAGGCAGTCAAAGACCAGCCATAGAATAATACCATGGTAGGCTTGTTCCAAAAGGGAGATTAATGAAAATGCCTGAGTACATCTGACCAGGGAACAGGTAAGAATATATAAAAACAAAAACTTCATGGTTCTTTTCTAAGGCTGATCTGTAATCCAGGAAGCAGAATGGTAGGAATCACTGCCTTCTCTAAAAAATATCTAGCAAGACAAATACTCTTACTATCTTTAAAAAGGTATGATTTTTACTTTAACGTTGGCATTGGAAGTGGCCAAAAAGATTGCAAAAGTGAGATATTAAGTTCTTCCCTTTATAATAATTGGGTTGCAAAGAAAAATGCAGACATTCCAAATTTCCCAGGATAAATGTATTGGGCTCCTTTGCCTGCTTCCATTCCCTAAGAATTCCTGGGAAACATGGCAGTGAAATGTGTACTCTGATGGCAGGTTCTGAAGGTCTATACTATGGTTAACTCACTCTATGTTGAGTTTTTGAGCCATTTTCAATGATAAAGGATAGGTTGGGAAAGTGATGTTTAAGTGGATGGAGAACCAGAGCAGAGAAGCAGTAGAGAACAATGATTAAGAGTATGGGTATCATTAACTAAGATCAGCTGTCAGACTACCTGAAGAGATTTTCCAGATCAATACATTACAATACAGAGACCAGCCCTAGATCTGATTGGAACCTCCCAGTAGAAGACCAGATAAAAGGAACCATAGAACAGAAGATTTGAAAGGAGAGACTCCAGGATGTTTGCAGTGACTTAGCTGCCTCCAGCTTCAGCCAACAGCCATGTTGCCTCCACCATGAAAGACTGTTTCTCCCCTCTGGAACCTTAAGCTGAAAAAATTACCTTTCTCCCTTAAGTTGTTTGACTTTGGGTGTTCTCTCACAGCAATAGTTAAGTAACTTAAAGACAAAAACTGATATACCTAATATATAAAGAACTCCTAGGAATTGGGTGAATAAAGCAAAAATAAAACCGTTGTGAAGGAAATATAAATATATAATTTATAAGATACACAAATCTCTGTTCCCAAACATGAAAAGATTTTCAAGTTCACTCAAAATTAAAGAAATGCAAAGCAAAAATGTACTGAGACACTATTTCTCATTTATCACACTGGAAAAATATGCCAACCCATTCTGAGTCTGTGAGGAAATAGACATGTTTATACACTAATGGCAGCAAGCAAACTACTACCCCTCTTCTGATAGTGAAGCCCCAATACCTAATAAACACACTTGTGCCCTTATTTCCTCATAAGCAACATTTTACAAACATATAATTCACATACCATACAATTCAACCATTTCAATTTTTTTTTGGCAAATTCAGAGTTGCTTAATCATCCTTATAACAAAATTTAGATCATTCTCATTAACCCCAAAGATACTCTCTTCACATTAGCAATCACTCAGTTCCCCACTCAAGTCACTCTAATCTTCACCTTAGGAAAATACTGTCTATTTCCTGTCTCTCAACGGCAAAGGGGCGTAGATGAAGACATGACTGAACTTTTAAAGAGATCATGCAAAGGATGTTAGAATTATATGAGCTGTGAATCTGAGTATCTGAGATATATTTAACTAAATCCCCAATGAAAAAGAAACTCTAATTAAGATATGAGTTAAAAGTAAATCACATTGTGGATCTCAGGTGCATTACAGCATTACCACATCTAGATAAACCTTGAAGAATTTGATATTAAGAGCCTGAAATAGTAGTTCTTGAACTGTTTGCTGAACCACATGATAGCAGAATACATCACAGAAATAACTCAAAAATATATTGAGTCCCACCAGGTTATCCAGGATGTTCAGTAATTCTGGAGTTACTGATTGTTATTGATACCTGCTCCAACATCCTTTCCTAATGACCATGCTATTAAACTGTCCAGAAAAGGGGGCTGGAGAAATGACTAAGGAGTTAAGACTATGCCTCCCAAGCAGAAGGTCCTGAGTTCAGATCCCAGGTCCCACGTAAAAATGCCAGGCGGAACCAGTGGAGGCTTGCACTTCTAGCCCTGGTGGGCAGAGCCTGGGGAACCCCAGAGCAAAGCAAAAAGGAGGTAGAAGCAATCCAAAATGATTCCCAAAGTCACCCTTGAGTCTCCACAGGGACACACAGTACCCTTTAATACACACAATAAACAAAAAACAAACAAACAAACAAACAAATAAATAAATAAATAAATAAAGTTAAACTGTACAGAAAAGAAAAGAGTTGTTACAGGATAGTTACACATTCCAGGAGCTGAAAATTACTTCTGCCTTAACATTGGCCTATGCAAATCCAACCAATTACCACGACAAATTCCTCCTCTGAACCAAATTTCTGTGCTTTTTTTTTCTCACAGAAAAAAGTTATTGATGTAACTAAAATGCAAATCCATTATTTACATGGCAAGTTGAAAACTGCTTATTTTGGTAGGTCTGTAGCCACAGAAGGCCCTGAGACACCCCTAAACTGTCCAACCTGGAGATGCATTCACATATGCATACATCTGGAAAGTATATACTGAACATTTCCCTTTGGGCTTTATTTTTATTTTCGTGAAAATAACTTATCCTATGGTCACTGTAACAAATTCAATGGCCTAATGAGTAAATAAATATCAGCTTATGTCTACCACCACTGAATCCTTCAAGTCCTTGAGGGTGGCACTAATTTCTGCAATCCTTCCAGGGATCCAATACTGTTCCTGGTTCACTATTTTCCATGGCAAAGGAAACTCTAATGGTTTTCATTTGACCTTCCCAAGTATAATAGCCTTTACTCCACAGGTCAAGGAACCAATGTGAAGATTCTGTCAACTTCAAAAGTATATCTATACCAATTATACCTTCTGGAACTAGAGAAATAACCACAGAATGAGTCCGGGGACCCACTGGACCTACCATGAGGTGAACATCAGCCAAAACTTTATTAATCACCTGACCCTCATAAGCTCCTACTTTAACTAGAGGGCCACAATGCTTTTTAGGACCTTTAGGAATCAATGTCAACTCAGAATCCAGTATCCAGTAGGCCCCGAAATGTCTGATTATTTCCTTTTCCCCAATATACAGTAACTCTAGTAAAAGATCATAGGTGCCTTTGGAAAGATTAATAGTAAATGTCTTTGCTATTGTGCCTAAGTCAAGGCACAAGGGAAGCCAGCCTCCCCTTCATTCAAGGGGTTCTGGATCTGCAAACTGATCTAAATCTGGAAATTGATTGACAGATCATGACTCTCTGCTATTATGATTCAAGGCAGCCTTTCTTTCATTTGTTTTAGAAAGTTTCTGCTTATATAGATCATATAAAAACTTTGTAGGTTTCTTATCAATTTAACTCTCAGGACCATCATGATTAATTAGCCAATACCAAAGATCTAAGTGAGTCAGTCCACCATGAACACAGTTCTTTCTACACTGTATATTATAGTTGGTACGCTCACTTTGCATTGGTGATTCACTGCTGCCAATTTGCCCCTGCTGCTCCTGGATCCACCTAGACCCATTGGATTTAATTCCTCTAATTGAACAGCTGCATCAGCAGTTAGTGATGGTGCAAGAAGAGCAATGGTGTGGCCCTTCAGATTTGATGGTGTCCCTCTCACCAATTTGTATAATGCAGTTTTGGTGAAAAGTGTGTTTGGATTCTGCCACTGAGAATTAGATTTTTAAACAATGAATCCAGTCAAGCACACCAATTTTCCTGAGCCTTTTAATCACATCGTCCATACTGAACCAAGGAATATCTGGTATCTCCAGCTCTCCTTCAGAAGGCCAAATGCTAATAAATATTTCAGCTATCCACTCAAACAAACTCTTAGCACTATTTTAACTCTATAAGCTGCAGCATTAAACCTAGAATCTCTACTCAATGAACCCATTCAGTTTGATCCAGTTTTATACTCCTTCTACCAGTATCCCACAGCCTTAAAACCCATTCCCAAGGATATTCCCCAGATTGCTATTCGAACGTGTTAAAAAATTCATGAAGCTCTCTAGGAGTATAGTGAATGTCCTCATGTATCACACTTTGTCACCTCTAGGGGCCTGCTTAGCCTTGAGTCTGGTTATAGGCCTAGAGGCAACTACCACCAGTGGGCACTCTGCCATATCAGCATTGTCCTGAGGGAAAATTCTTACCCCCTCCTCAGCCAAAAAAGGGTTAGTTCCCTTAGGCAAAGGCTGAGACAGAGATGCTGCAGAAGGTGGGGGTGGGGATTTATTCTCTACAAAGGATGTTGAGACTACTTCCTTAGATGAAAGAGGTCTATAGGGACTTGAGATTTCATTGGCCTCAGCCTCGTTGAGTCTTCCCACACATGAACATCCCGGTTTTCAGGATCCCAGTCCTTTCCAATCAGTGCTCTGATTTTAACTGCCGACACCCTCTGCGGCTGGGACTTTAATTTACATTGCAACTCAGCCAATCTAATAATTAAAGCTTGGGTTTGGTTTTCAGCAATTAGAGCCTTATTACTACTGGAGAGAATATTCTCTTCCAGAGCACATTTAGAAACTTCCAAGTTGTTTATACGCATCTGAAGCTGATGATTTTCATTTCGGAGATCTTTCTTTTCCTCCTCTATTTTATCCAGAGATGCTTCCAAAGAACACTTAGAAGCCTTTAGTTTTTTTATGTTCATCTTGAACTTAGTAATTTCATCTCTGAGATTTTCCTTTTCATTTTATACTTTGTTCAGAGATGTTAAAAGCAACCAACCAGCATCATTATTTTCCTTATTTTTCCTTAGATTATCAAAAGTTTTATGTATAGAGTCACTAAACATACTTTTCACAACAGGTGAATCAGGACTATCCATCACACCCACTTTTACCAGGTCTTTGAAAAGTTCATACCAAAGAGTTTGGGGGATCTTCATGCCACTAAGGATAACCAGCTCCAGATATGGTCAAGCCTACTAGAGAAAATTTGCCTTTACAATTCTGTTCCTCCAGAACCCACTCTGGTACCACAATCTGTATTAGTGAGGGTTCTCTGCAAGAACAGACTTGCTAGAATGCAATATGCATACATAACTTTATTAAATAAACTCACAATAAAGGTAGACTCTGGGGCTGGAGAGGTGGCTCAGGGGTTAAGCCTCTGCCTTGCAGGCGGAAGGTCCTGAGTTCAGATCCTAGACCCCACGTATAAACGCTGGGCGGAAGCAGGGGCGGCCTGCGTTTCTGGTCCTGGCAGGGTGGAGCCTGTGAATCCTGGGGCAGAGTAAACAAGGAGGAGGTGGAGGCGGTCCATGGTGGTTCCCGAATTCGTCCGTGGTTCTACACATACACACATACACACATGCGCATGCACACATGCACAATTGAATAATTAATTAATTAAAAAATAAAGATAGACTCCTTCAAAGTAGTCACCCATAATTGCTTCATTCTTGACCGAAATCTCTCACAAGCAGAAGGATCCTGAGAAGGTCTCGAACCTCTATCTCACTGGAGGGTTGAAGATGCTGGGCTCCAGCATCGGTGAATAACACCTGAGCTCCGACATTAGCAATGAACAGCGAACAATGAACAGCAGCAAGGCCTAGATTCCAGGCTCCAAAGGTAGTGGGAAGAGACACAAGGTGAAAAGGGCCAAGCTTCGTGTTAGCGAAATATGGAGACAGTAGCGACAGCAACAACAAAGATGGTAACAAAGCTCGAAAAAGTCAATGACTCTTGCTTGAACAGTGAACTTAGCAGCAAGTTGATGCAGAATAAGGGAAGGGCAAGTCCCTCCTCCTAGCACTTCCCATTATCCAGTCCACCACTGGCAAGCACCACCCACTATGGGCTGGGTTTTTCACAACAATTAAGCAAGTACCGGCAGACTCATTCCAACCATTGATTCTCCATAGCTGTGCTTTAAACACCCTGCAACTGCCAAGTTGACAATAGAATCTAACCATAAGAGGGCTTTATTTTTATTTTTTGTGAAAAAAGTTTATACTATGGTCACTGTAAAAACGATAATGACCTGATGAGTAAATAAATATCAGCTTACAGCATTATAACAAAGCATCTAACTAACTCTTTAGCATATATATACTCTATCCCTAAATCTCAAAAAAAGCTGGTCATGGCCAAGGGCGATGCAGGAACAGCAAAACTGGAAAAAAAAAAACATAATTCAGAACATCAGAGACCCTACATTAATCACCTGGAACCAGGCCATCCTAAAGCTTAGGGAAATTTGCGGAAAAGGGGGCAGTAAGATTGTAAGAGCCTAAAGATAGGGAGGTCCAATGATATGCAAGATACTCTACACAAGTTAGGCCCGAAGTAACCATAATAGGACTTTGCATGACCTGTGCAATGACCGACATATCAATGACCCCCCAAAGTCTAGCATGGATCACAGGCACTAAGATCCTTAGAGGCAAGGGATTAACAGTCACAATAGTGTCCCCATACTAAATAGGAACACAAGAAAGGGGTCTAGGCAATGCTACTGAGTCCTTACATCTCATTAGACTGGAGGACCCAGAGGGAAGTTTGACATTCACACTAAAGGATGCTCCAGGAATTGGGAGGGAATAGGGGGACACTGGACCAAAGGGGGGGGTGAAAGGAAGGGGAAAAGGGTGGAGGGAGCAAGGGGGTCTGGGGTGGGGTGGAGGGAGGGAGGGGACCAGGGTACCTATTAAGTTTGTTCTAGTGGAAAAAAATAATAACAAAAAATAATTTTAAAAAACCTGGTCATGGCTACCCAAAATTACCCGATGCAACATCAAGAAACTGATTATCGGGGCTGAAGAGGTGGCTCAGGGGTTAAGCCTCCGCCTTGAAGGTGGAAGGTCCTGAGTTCGGATCCCAGATCCCACGTATAGACGCCAGGCGGAAGCGTGGGCGGCCTGTGCTTCTGGTCCTGGTAGGGCAGAGCCTGTGAATCCCGGGGCAGAAGGAGGTGGAGGCGTCCATGTGGTTCGCGAATTCGTCCATGGTTCTACAGACACACATACACACACACGCGTGCGCACACATACACACGCACATGCGCACAGTTGAATAAATAATAATAATAAAAAAAATTTTTTTAAAGTTTTCTTTAAAAAAAACTGATTATCAAGGTATGGACACTTTGATATCAAGAAGAGCTACCGAACTTCATGGAGGTCCAATATAACCATCATACTTTATAATATCAGAGGTTAGAAAATTTCAATGTATGGCAAGTGGAATAGATTTCCTTTTAAAATACTTTAATCTTTCTGTTTCCTGTGATCTTGGAGCCAAAACAGGCCCTAAATGTCAAGACATAATTGAAGAATCATCAGTCTTACCCCATAATAAAACAGAAAGGTGGTGCATAGCAGAGTTAACACAGCAGACCAGAGACTGGTGTCCTTAAAACGGACTGCTTGTAAGACTGGCCTTTGACTCCCATGTGGGAAACTGATTCTAGGAATATTCTGAGTCAACAGCTAACTGATTAGAAAGGTACACTGTGAATAGACTATTTGTGCAAGCAATGTGATTTATGCTAAACACCTGCCTTCTTTCTGGTAGTCTGGCATTTGGATATGAGCTAGACTGGGTGCTCATGTAATTAGTCACTAATAAAAATCTCGGGTGCTGAGCTTCTCATGGCTTTCGTGGTAGAAAGCATTTCACATGTATTACTGCACTTTCATTGTTGGGGTAAAGTGTACAGAGCATTGCCCTTCATAGGGGATGTGGATACACAAAGCCTGCACAAGGAATTCTTAAAGAATCTACCTGTATCTTTCTCACTTACAATACAATAATGCATCCTAACTAAGTCTTCATGATATCTTGTAAACAGGATAAAATATGGTGAATCCTATGAGTATAGCAAATCACTAAATCTGTGGTCCATCTTGGGAATCTCTGATTAAGATGCTTATTCACCTAGTCACCAATAGCTAACTCCAACTTTCAATGAGTATTCTATGTCCTGGAAGGAAAAGCCTAAACTTAAGGTTTGTGATTCTGTCATACTCTAAACATCCACTACAGATCATTGAAAATCCCAAATATGACTTGTAAAGGTAAAATTCATTACACATTATATTGAGCACAGTCTCTATCAGGTATATGACAATTTCAGATTGAGGACCAACCAGCAGGAATGGATTACTCATTTTATCATGATCATTAAATTCTCCACAAAATGTTATTTCACTGGATTTATAAAATATCATTGGATCTTTCTCTTTCCAAAGGGCTTCATACTGTAAAGGAAGTAGTGTGACTCTCATTAAGGTAACATGTTTATGGCCAGGTGTGAAGTTCAGTGTCAGAACACAGGTCTGATGTGTGGGAGACCCTGGATTCCATCCATAGTGCTGAAAAAAATTCTGTTTGTCCCCTTTCCTGGACATTTGCAACTAGTGCTAACACTTAATGTTTATCAAAGTATTCTATTTCCGTGAATGATATAATCTGAAATTAACCAACATTCTCATTTAAAATTCTGATTGTGAAAACACTACTCAAAGCCCTCTTTATGTTATATACAGAGCCTATTCGTGTGGACAACTGATAAAGCAACAAACATGTTTTAAGTTCTCAAAGCTCATCTGGAATATTTTATAGCTTCTCAAAAGTAGAACACACACACACACACACACACACAAACACACACACACACACACACACACACGTGAAAACAGGAAGAAGATGCCTGGGAAAAAGAAAGTATGAAATGGGACAGGAAGAGACAGGATATTGGGAAGTAATGGGGAAAAACATGCAAATTCATTATACTCATGTAAGAGAGGGTCAAAGAAAAAAATGTCAAAAATGACTATACTATATGGATGTTGTATATGATAATACACTGTACTATTTATCCAAACAGTGAGCCACCACAGTGGCTTTCACATCTGCAATTTCCCCCACGCTACTTATAAATCCTGCAATTCTGACAGGCTTCACAGTACTCAGAAATGGTACATACAATCCAGTCAAGAAGATCTATAAGACAGTTTGCTTAATAGCTCCAGGGGAGATATAAAACTGTGACATACTGTCTTCTCTCAGACATATGACCCTCATCTAACTGTGCCAATAATGTCTGTGGCCACTGAAGGCCATGACAGCTTTCAGCTTTCAATTGCTTCCCACTCCAACAGTTTTAATATCTCTTCTACAACTCGCTGCTGTATTCTACACATGAAAGTCATCCCAAAGCTCTCCATCTGCTTAGAAAACTTCATGTGACAAAGCAAAAATACATAGAACAGCAGCTATTTTACTCCTACTAATACCAATCAGTTGTTATCCCTGGTGCAATTGATATTAACTAGAAGAGCAGTTATGGCAGTTTTACTGCCACTACAAAGCACATAATGCCAGATTTTTTCTTCAAGCAAATCCAACACAGTGTGTCTCTACCCAGAAAAGGGTACTATCTGTTCTGTCCTGTTCCTTTAATTTATTCAACTTATTATATATTTGCTGATTTATAAAACCAAGATACAAACACTACCCACAGTTCTAATAATCCCCTATAATCTCCCTATTACTTCTCTTTGAATACTCTTATTTTCACATTAATTCCCTCTATACCAACCATTCACCCCAATGGTGGCTGACATTAATTCCAGTTCAACTGCATTTGTTTTCTCTCTCTGAGTTTCTGGTTCACTTTCTTGCCTCCCCTTCTTTGAATTGGAATAAACTTCACTGAACCATCCCCTCATCTTTCTTAGCCATTATTTTTCTTATATTTTCAGCATGTCTAGTTGTCATGTTTTGGCACCCCCAGGTACTTTGGATGAGAATTTTGCTCCCACCTTGAGAAAAATATAATCAAGTAGGATTTGTTACTGAGATCTAAGAATGATTTGTCATAAAAATCAATAAGTGTGATATGCTGTGTTAACAGATATAAAGATAAGAATAATATGATAAACAAACACATGTGGCATTCGTTCATGATTTAAGTCTCTACAAATGACCTACAGATGAAATGTACTTAAATGTAACTGAAGCCATACTTGAAAAGTTCACAGGTAACATTATACCCAATGGTTAAAAGCTAAAATCTTTTCCTCTGAGACAAGAAATAAGACAAGGATGCTCATTCTTACCACTTCTGTTCAAGTACTGAGAGCGTAAGCCAGATCATCTTAGACAAGAAATATAAATAAGAGGCATCCAAATTGGAAAGGAAGAAATAAAACCCTCTATTTTCAGCTCATGTGATTTTATAATAAAATCTTGCAAAGCACGAACCAACAATTGATGAAATAAAAATGAATTCAAGTCAGGTGTGGTGGCACATGCTTATAATTCCAGTCTTTGAAAGGCTAAGACAGGAGGGTTGCTTTAAGTTCGAGGCCAATCTAGATTACATGGTGAGTACCAGGCCAGCCCAAGCCTACCTAAAAAGACCCTGTGCACAAAGAGTAAGTAAATGAATAAATAAATAAACAAAATAACTGTATAAATTTACAAGAAGAAAATCAACATGTCAGTTGCATGTTTATACACTTGCAGTGAACCATCTAAAACAGAAATTAATTCATTTATTATAACATTAAAATAAGATATTTAAGAATAATAAAAGACAAAGGATTTTCACCACGAAAAGGAGGGAGGGATGGGATCATGTATCATATGGTGAAAACAACTGAAATTCAATTATATACATGTATGAAACTATTGAAGAATAAAATTAATTAAAAAAGAACATAACCAAATACATGAAAAACTTGTACCCACTGAAATTTTGAAATGACACAGTCATGAAGGCACGAATAAATAAGAAGATATCTTATGCCTATGAACTATACAAAATAATAGTGTTTGAATATTCATGCCACCTTAGTAGATCTACAGATTAAATGCAAGCCCTACCAAATTATCAATGCAAAATTGCAAAATCAAACCTAACATTCATCTGGCAGCACAAGACTCAGAATATCCAAAATAATACTGAAAAAGACACATAACAAATTTGGGACCTCACATTTCCTGATTTGAAATTATATTACAAAAACATAGCAATCAAAGCAGTACAGTTTTGGCATAGAAAGTAACAGGAAGATGGAAAAGACTAAAGAAGCTGGAAATAAACTCAGAAACATAGTAAACTAATCTTCCACACAGATACCAAAATCCAAAATGTGGAAAGCAAACTGTCTTCAATAAATCATGTTGGGGAAACTGGACAGGCAAAATAATAAAATTACTCATTTAAACTATTCACAAGAATGAACTCAGGTGGGTTAAAGATTTAACTATAATGTACAAAGACAATAACTCCTAAAAATGCTCCTTGATATTTGTCTGTGTTCATATTTTAAATAGAACACTGAAAGCATAAGGAATAGAAAGAAAGTAAACAGGGGGATTGCATCAAACTAAAAACCTTCTGAATAAGAAAGGAAATGATCAATACAATAGAAACAGCAGCCTACAATATGAGAGAAAATATTTGGAAACCAATCATTTAATAAGGCACGATACCTTGAATATATGTTTAACTTCCATTATTGAATATACTAAATGAGTAGCTGAATTTAAAAATGCCAAAGAACTTTCTTTTTCCATAGAAAACATGTACATGACCAATGGTCATGAAAAAGTGCTCTATGTCACTAATCATCATGGAAATGCAAATCAAAACCATTATGACCTATCATAAATTTGTATACTTGTCAGGATAGCTAGTATTAGAAAGTCGGAAGAAAACATCTCTTGGCAAGGATGTGGAGAAAAGGCAAACTTTGTACATGATTGGTGGGAATAAAAATGGGTATAGACAATATGAAAAACAATATGGAGGTTCATCAAAAATTTAAAAATTGAACTACTAAATGACCCAGAAATTCTTCTAGACATATACATAATGATAATGAAATCTGCACCTAATAGACAGATCTGCATTTCCATGTTCTTTGAAGCATTCATTACTGACAATACCCAAGATGCAGAAATAATACAAATGTTCATAGTAGGAGAATAAAGATAGATAGAAGAGAATTCTGTATGCAATGAGATATATTTAACTTAACTACTTTACATTACATATACAAGTTATCATAAAACATTTGTCTTTTTATGTCTGACATAACTCACTTAACATGTCTTCCAGAGTCATCTGTCTTGTTATAAATGGTGGGATTTTTTACTTTTTTCATATTTATTTATTTTACTTCTAGATTTTCATTCATTTTAAAAGTTTAGACTAGTGAGATTTTATTAACATTTTTTATTCTTTGACAGTTTCATACACTAGTACAATGAATTTAATCCATCTCACCCCATATTACCAAATCCCATCTCCCCTATTCTTCTTTTGAAAACCTCTTCTTCACGATTCATGTCTTCTTGCATGTGACCCACTGAGTTTCATCTGGGTTGTCTATATTGGCATAGGTCTGAGCACTTGCCAGAATACCGATGATATATCAGTGAATATACCACTGAGGAATGTATGTCTACTTCCCCCAGTCAGCATTAACCCTCTATGGTCTCTCAGGGAGGTGTGGAGACACTTGAGATCTGGTAAAATGTTAATAGACCAAATCTTTTTGTCAGGGGAAGGAGGGAAAGGTAGGGAAACATTTGTAAAGCTGTACAAGATTTTATTTATCCAAGATGACTATCTTCTGGAAATCTGATATGACTATTGTTAATAATACTACACTGCACACTTGAAATTTGCTGAAAAGATAGGTCTCTGTGCTCTTGCCACAAATAAATCAGTATTAAATGAGGTGATAAATATTCTAATTAATTTGATTGTGGTGGTAATTTCACAATGTCATATGCTAGCTAAAACCCTGAATGCAAAATCCAAATTTTGACATACTCCAAATAGCAAGGATCAGTCCATAAAATCAAGTAAATATTTCCAAATCTGAAAATCCCCAAAATCTAAAATATTTCCAGTCCAAAATTTTCAGACTAGAGATCCTTAAAATGTATCAAGACATCAACTTGTGCACTTAAATAAGCAGTACTTTCATTTGTTCTTCATTTATTCTTCATTAAAGCTGAAACATTCATTGTATTCATGTGTAAAATTCTAAAGAATAAAATGAAATTTTACAAAAGCTGAAAAATTAAAATACAGAATTTGAAAATAAATTGCATGTTTAGTTTTGTAACTTCTCTCATTCCTAACAGTGTTGATTAAGGATCTGGATTAACGGTGATGTGTACTCCTTTCTATCTATATGGTAAGTGAATTTATTTTTTGTAAAAGTAACCCACTAAAAGATTATAAAAGAGGAGCTGGTTAAAGTATTTGCAGCACCTAATCTCCCCCCATCCTGAAGCTCAGGGACATTTGTGGAAGAGGGGGCAGTTAAGATTGTAAGAGCAAAAGGATGGGAGGAGCAATGATATGCAAGATTCTCCACACTAGTTAGGGCCGAAGCAATCATAATAGGACTTTGCATGCCCTGTGCAATGTCCAACACACTATTAACCTCACAAAGTCTAGCATCAGCTAAAGGCACCAAGATCCTTGGAGGCAAGGGATTGACAGCCACAGTAGTATTCCTAAGCTCAAGGGGAACACGAGAAAGAGTTCAGGGAAATGCCACTGGGTCCTTGTACGTCATCGGAGAGGAGGACCCAGAGGAGAGTCTGGCATGCACATTAAAGGACTCTCTGGGAATTGGGGCGGGAGGCACTGGGAGATGGGGAGGGAGGGAGGGGGAGCAGGGTGTTCGGGGGAGGAGGAAGGAGGGAGGGAACTGGTCTACCTGTTGAATTTGTATGAGTGGAAATAATAAAAAATGTATTAAATAAAAAAATATATAAAAGGATTATATATCATGAGCATGTAGGAGTTAACCAAATGGTGCCAATGTGTTTTACTGTCTAAAGATCAATTAATGTAACACGTTATTATTAAAATAAAGACTATTACATAATCATTTCAAAAAAAAGTATTTGCTGCACAAGAAAATGACCAGATTTTGAATCTGCAGATTCAACATAAAATGTCAATTGGGTGTGGCAGTTGGCTGATCTCTAGAACAAACTGACTCACCAAACTAGTCAATTCCGTAAGCTACTATTTTGACACAATCTCAAATAGTAAGTTGGAAGATCGATTAAGATGAGTCCTGGTATCACCCTCAAGCTTAAATACAACCTCATGTGCACATGCACCCCCACACACCTACTCCATAAACACACACACATAAAATTGAAAAAAAGAAAAAAGATTATTAAAGAGATTTTTATTTGTTTGAGGGAGAAAAACAAGGAGAGAAAAAAATGAAAAGGTATGTATGTTCATGCCACGGTGCACGGGTGAAGGTCAGAGGACAACTCGGGTTGCCAGATTTAGAACAGGTGTCTTACCTGCTGTTCTATCTTGTTAACCATCAAAAGTATTTTAATTTTTTAATCAAAGATTTTATTTTATTTGTGTGTGTGTGTGTGTGTGTGTGTGTGTGTGTGTGTGTGTGTGTGTATGAGAGGGCACTGTGTGTCCCTATTGATGACCAAGAGTGACTTCAAGAATCATCCTGGATTGTTTCTACTTCCCTTTTTCTCTACTCTGGGATTACCTAAGCTCTGCCCACCAGGATGGACATGCAGGCTATTGGCGTTTTTAGGTGGGACCTGGGATCTGAACTCAGGACCTTCTGCTTGTAAGTCAGAGTCTAAACCCCTGAGTCATCTCTCCAGCCCCAAAAAGATTTTTGTAAAGGAAATATTCAAACTACCCATACTTTCACTAACTAGAGAAAGCATTGTTAACATTGGAGTAAACATTTCCCATGAACAGTAGTTTTTAAGTATTGGTTTCAGAAGACAATGATCTTTCAATTTAGTATTAATTTTAACCTATTTTATCATAGAAATTTCAAATGTTTCAACAAAATAATTTAAGTTCAAATATATAGAAAATCCTGTTATCAGAAAAACTCAATTTATTGAATAAAAAAATGAAATGGAAGGGGCACTGAAAAGATGGCTCAGAAGATAAGAATATTTGTCACGCAAGCCTGATTATCAGAATTCAATCCCCAAACCACGTGATGTAAAAATAGAAATGATTCCTGGAAGTTGCCTTCTGATCTTCACACACATGGATGGATCATGGGTGACTACATGCACATTACATGCCTACACACACACACACACACACACACACACTCTCTCTCTCTCTCTCTCTCTCTCTCTCTCTCTCACACACACACACACACACACATATGTGATAAATAAAAGTTGAAAAAAGAAATAGGGCTAGAATACAGCTCAGTGGTAGGGTGCTTGCCTAGTATGTATGAGGCACTAAATAAACTTCCCATCATTGTGAAAAGAAAAGAAGTAGATGTGGTAGACAGAAAAATCAATAAAGACATAGATGAACTAGACGATATTATCAATCAACAGGATATAATGAACAACAGTTAACAACTTTATTCAACATCAGAAAAGACATTAATCTCAAATTTATATGGAACATTCACCAAGAAAGAACATGTCCTGTGTCATAAAACCTATCATTAAAGTTTTTGAAGAATAGAAATTTCATAATGCTTGTTCTCAGACCTTAATGGAACTAAATTAGAAGTCAGAAAATAGGATATGTTGAGTGTCACGTGCCTGTAATCTGAGCTACTCAGAGGGTTTTTAACAGGTAGGAGGATCGCTTAAGTCCATGTGCTTTCAGCCAGTTATGGGCAGCAGAACATCACTTGCCTCAATAAAACAGTAAGAGAACTAGAAATTCCCCAGATTACAAGGAAATTAAATAATATACCTACTAAAGAAGTCACATAATATTTTTAAAAGAGCCAAGTGGGAATAAAAGCATGCTTTATCAAATTTTTTGAGAATTGGCAAGAACAGTACTTAGATGAAAATTTATGTCATTGAATGCATACAGAAGAAAAGAAAATAAATCAAAACTCAGTGAACTAAGCTTCCACTTTTAAAATCTAAAAAAGAGGCAAATTAAGTCCAAAGTAAATAGAAGAAAAACTACCTTAATATTAGAGCAGTAATCAGTAAAATTGTTAAGTAGGAAAGCAAAAGACAAATTTAACAAAAATTTTAAAATTTAAATTTGTTAAAAAATTATCAAACCCAGAAAATAATAAGAATGCAACTCTACTAGCAGAAATTTAAGAGAGGATATATTAAAGATATTATGAATATTAAAGAAATATAAATAATTGTACGATTGTACATTTGATAACCTAGATGAGATGGACCAATTTCTTTAAAGACAATAAAGTGAGGATGGAGAGAAGGCTCAGGAGTTAAGACTGCCTCGTAAGCAGAAAGTCCTGAGTTTGGATCCCAGGTCCCAAGGAAACAGTGACAGGCAGGAAAGTGTGGCAGCCTGCACTTTCGGCCCTGGTGGGCAGAGACATGGAAATCCCAGAACTAAGCAAAAAGGGATTAGAAGCAATCCAGGATGATTCCTGAAATCACTTTTGGTCTTCTACAGGAACACAGTGCCCTCTGATATATACAGACACTTATAATGATAATAAAGGTCCAGATCTCCAGTGGCACAGCTGGTTACCGTGCTGTACTTATATAAAAGATAATGAATACTATATTAAAACAAGTGTATAGACAATATCATACTGAATGAGGAAAATTGAAAGTATTTGCTGCAA
The DNA here is from genome assembly GCA_023101885.1 of Typhlomys cinereus. Lineage (NCBI taxonomy): Eukaryota > Metazoa > Chordata > Mammalia > Rodentia > Platacanthomyidae > Typhlomys > Typhlomys cinereus. The sequence continues at coordinate 3,030,029 of JALPQD010000042.1, read as the reverse complement.
AATCAGGGACAAGAAAAGTGGCCTCATCATTTTGTTGTTATTCACAATAGTGTTCAAAATTTTACCTATTGCAGTATGACAAGCAACAAAATAAAAAGGCATACAATAGGAAACAAGAACCAAATTATCTCTATTTATACACAATTTAATACTTAAAAGACACTAATGACTTCACTAGAAAATGTTTTAATATAAATACAGAAAGGTAGAAGAATAGAAAGTCAACAGATGAAAATAGTAGCTTTTTTATATATCAATAATGAACTTGCCAAGAATGAAATCAGGAAAAGCTTCTCAATTATAATTATTTCTAAAAAAACACTCAATACATAGGAATGGACCTAATCAAAGACATAAAAAAACCTCTACAGTGGAAACTTTAAAACACCCAAGAAAGAAACTGAACACAATAGAAGATGGAAGGACCTCTCATACTCACAAACTGGAAGAATTAATAGTGTTAAATGCTATTTTATAATACCAAAAGCAATCTACAGATTCAATGTAATCACCATCAAAGTTCCAATGACTGTGCATAAAACTAGAAAAAGAATCCTAAAATCCATATTAGAAGCACAAAAGATTCCAAATAACCAAAGTAACTGTAAGATTAAAGATCCATGCTGGATATATCACAATAATTGATCTCAGATTACACTATACAACCATAGTAAGAAAAACAGCATTGTACTGGCACAAAAGAGAGGATTAGGTCAATGAAATAAAACAAAATAAAGGACACAGAAATAGACCCATGCAGCTACAGTTATCTAATTTTTAACAAAATTGTCAAAAATGACTTCATCAACAAATGGTGGGTGGGAGAAGAAACTGGATATTCACATTCAAAAGAATAAAACTAGAATCATGTTTCTTACCCTACATGAAAACCAAATCAAAATGTATCAAAGACTCTAAGGAGCAAAATCTTCATGCTATAGCTAGAAATTTCTAAAATGGACTCCAATAGCAAAGCAAATCTCATGACCTGATAAATGAGATTACTTGGAATTGAAAACCTCCACCCAATACAGAAAACAATCACCGGAGTGAAGAGACGATCTATAGAATGGGAACAAAGTATATGGCCTTTACATCTTTACATCAGACAAGGGATTAATATCTAGAATCTATAAAGAATTCCAAATATTAAACAATCCCAAAGCCAAATTAGTCAACTAATAAATTGGCAAATGAATTGAATGGGCAGTTCTCAAAAGAGGAAATCTAAATGATTGATTATGTTCAACGATTTTAATTTAACAAAAATTAAAACTGTTTGAGACTTTCTCTCATCCCAGTCAGAATAATAATCATCAAGAAAAGGAATGGCAACAAATGTTGACGCGGATGGGGAAAGAGAAACCCTCATACTATTTGGCTGGTAAGATTCACGGTGGCAGTCACTACAGAAAACTATGGTGGTTTTCCCCCAACAAACTAAAAGTAGAGCTTCTATATGACCCAACTAATTTTGAGTGTACATCTGAATGACTCCAGGAACGGGGAGGGGGAGGGAAAGGGGGGAGGACACTGGGAGAAAGGGGGGGGAAGAGGGAAGGGAGCAAGGGGATTCAGGGAGGGGTGGAGGGAGGGAGGGGAATGGGGTATTTATCAACTTTGTATGAGTGGAAGAAATAAAAAAGAAATGCAACATTATGTACAATAATTTTTTGAGGCAGAGTCTCAAGTTATATAGCTGTAGAAGGCCTTGAACTCCTAAGTACTGGGATTGCAGCCACATACTATCATGCCCAGAAATAAACACTAAAAAATAGAGAGAGGAAGGGCCACTGGAAAATGAGTGTGCCATAAGGGGGCAACCCTTGCTATTGGGATTAAAGCCCTTATAAGACAAAACAATTTGCTATGAACTGGAAATAGGTCTTCATCAGGCACAATATTTGCTTGCACTTTGTTCTTGAGGACTTCTCAGCTACTAATATGAGAAATAAAGATTTTTTTAGTTCATTAAACAAAAGGAAAATAAGAAAACAAGCATCAACAAAAATCAGGCTACATTTGACCCATGAACACAGTTTGCTGATCTTGGCTTTCTGTATTTAAACTTGGTCTGTTTCTCTAATTCTTGACCCTCCATAGCTATCACCCATGTCTATTTAATTGGTTCTCAGACTACTCTAGAAGAGAAAAAATTTATGCAAAACTCATCATGTCCAAAACAAATGTTATCACCCTTTCTACCAAACCCCTCTTCTCATCATAGCCTCTGTAATCATGCTATGTAACATTATTCACCCAGGTATTAAAAGACTAGCTTTGAGTTATCTCACAACAAATCCTAAAGATTATTTCCCTAAAACAGCTATATATCGCTCACTCGCCTTCTCCTCATTCTCTATCTTGAGCACAAACTTTTTATTTTTTTATTTTTATTTTTTTCCCCAATCATACAAGCTCAATAGGTACCCTGGTCCTCCCCCTCCCTCCACCCCTGCGGAGGGGTCTCTCTGCGCTCTCCCTCCTCCCCCTCTCCTCACCCCCTCCTCTCCCCCTCCATGTCTCCCCCTCCCCCCCCCCACTCCCTGGAGCATCCTCTTATGTGAATGCCAAACCTCCCTCTGAGTCCTCCACACTAGTGAGGTGTAAGGACTCCGTGGTATAACCCAGAGCCCTTTCCTGGGCTCCCCGCCAGCATGGGAACAGCACCATGACTGTTAATCCCTTGCCTCTAAGGACCCCACTGCCTGTGATCCAGGCTAGACCCTGAGGGGTAGTGGACACATCAGTCACCATGCAGGTCATGCAAAGTCCAATTATGGCTACTGTAGCCTTACCTTGGAACACAAACTCTTACTATCAAAATATTAACCAAGAGGTTAGACTACTATAATATCTTCCCATAACACAAGATTACTTGCTATACCCCCAAATGTGCTGTAAAGTTTTACATATCTTCACCACGACATATTTCCCTTTGCTTCAAATCTTTTCCTCTTAATACCTACTTCTACCTCTGTCTTCTTGGAAGCAGTCAATACTCAAAACAGCTCAGACTGTTTCTTCCTTTAATCATTTCCTCCTCAAAGGTACTTGGTTTAAACAAAATATTCTTTACGATTCTAAAATATATGCTCTAGGAGCCTCACATTATGATTAATGGAAAACTTGAGTATCCATATCAGAGCATTAGGGCTCAAATAACTTATTGGGCTATTAAATACTGTAACTGAAAGAAACTCTGCATTTCATTCCATTATTACTTTGGTAACATCAACTTTTATCTTAATCTGCACAGAAACCATAAAGCTGCTGTCACCTTCAGAAATTTGCTGCATGTATAACCATACATCAACACAAAACAATTTTATAGAAACGCTTGCTCAAACACAGCAGTCACAGAGAATATAACTCAAACCTGGGTCTCAGCAAAATTACAATTTCTTCATGTAAAATTCCTTTTGAAATCATTAAATTAATAACTTTCAAATCTATAAATACTACGACCCCACCAAACTTCTTTTTACTATTACATTCATCAAAAGAACCCCCATAACATGTTTCCCCTATGCGAGACTGATCTTTTTGTGGAGGGAGTGGGCTGCTGTGTCAATCTTTTATGCCAAATTTGACCTGACAGAAAACAGAAACTCCCTCCCCCGCCACACACAAAAAAACACTTGGTGAACGAAATTGCCTCCTAGTTGGTCTGCTGCCAGATCATCTTTCTTTCCCAAATTCTCCCTATTCTTTTACGAAAAATTACAGCTGTGATGTCATTGCATTGCTCTCAAACCTTTCAATGGTTGTTTCTAATCTAATTTACAGGGTTGTGTCTCCACACATTCAGCCTATATTTTCAGTCTCTCTGGTTCTGTTGTTTTCACACAAACTCTCTTCAAGGCAGAATTACCTGTTCTTGGCACATTTTTGGACTTTCATCATTGCATGCCTTTGCAAATGCTGTTTTCTATCTTAAAGACTCCCCCATCTTCCTGAAAAAAATTATTAAAGCACAGTTTAAATATCACTACCTTTATAGCTTTCCCTGGCCCCTCCCAGAATCACTATGTTCTTTGTTTGAGTCCTGTACCATTGTGTTTATTCTGAAAATACACGAAGCCAATTCTCCCCGGAGGAAGGAGAGAGGGAGGAGGGAGTGCCCGGTCAAGGGACTTACCCCAGCAGCGACTGCGGCACTACGTGTTAGGCATATTGTTCAAGCGGCAGTGGGAGGATGGGACTGGATGACCTTTAAAGCAGGAGATGCTACAGTGCGCATCTTTGCACACTGTCTGTGTACTGTGTGAGTGCGCACGGAGAGTCAGGGCGCGGGGAAGGGGAAGGGGGAAGAGAAAGAAATGAACTTGACGAGAGGGTGGACGCAGTGCAGCATGAGCGGATGGGCGGGCCCACAGTTCTTCCCCCTTTCAGTTTTGCCGAGGTCCAGATCGGCGTCCGGCCGGGGCCAGGCTTTAGAGGGAAAGAGGGGAGAGGAGGAGGGCCTGCGCTCCCTGGCGTCCTCTGGCCTCGACTGCCTGACGATCGCCCTCCACCCCAAAGGGCCGGGTTCCTCCAGGCCGCCACGCGCGCCCGGGGCCAGGCCCCAGACAGGGCAGCCCCACAGGTGGCCCGAGCTGGCCGCCGGGGTTCCCGCCAGGCTGGGCAGTGGAGCGCCGCACCGTGCGCCTTCCCGCCCCGCAGCCGCCGCCCCAGCCGCTCCTCGCCAGCTCCGGCAGGCCTGCTAGGTTGATCTTCGAGCCGAAGATGCGGCGGGGCTGGAAGATGGCTCTGGCAGGGGGGCTGCGGTGCTGCCGCCGGGTGCTAGCCTGGGTGCCAGTGCTCGTTATTGTCCTCGTCGTGCTTTGGTCCTACTATGCCTACGTCTTTGAACTCTGCCTGGGTAAGTGGGGCTGGGCACGTAATAAGATGGGGAAATCATGCGCCAGCATAATCGGCTGCCCTGCCCTGCCCTTCCCGCTGGTGTGCCCTGCGCTCTGTCCTCACTCTGCGGTTTTTCTTCCGCTCTCTGAAGCACTCCTTGCCCTGGATCCCTGGCTTCTCAGAATCTCTCCGGTGCTTTCCCACGAGGGTCTCACCTCGTCATCGCGCCCCCCCCCCCAAGTTTTCTTACTTCTTTGCTCTACCCACAATTTCCTGGCTCTTCCCATGAGAGCCCCCTTTTCTCTCCTACACGGTAATCACTGGCGCTGTACTTCCGCCTTCTGTGCCCACCCACCAACTGAGGAAACATCGTGTCCTTAAACTGCCTGTTCACACTTTGAGCTCACCAATGCAACCAACTAGGAAACCCCACCACTGTCTTTCCTCCCAGAATCCTAATAGAATTCAGTACTGGGAATTCCCGACTAGGAATCCAAAACTACTTCCTGTATTATCACACTAACTCTCCCCCCACCTCCCCCTCCCCCCAGACACACTTTGGGACTCATGCTTTTCCTAATAACCTCTCCAGCAGGCTGAAAAGCTTTACATTTTCACCCACGTGTGACTCCCCACAATAACCTCTGTCCTGGCTTACTTTTCACAGTGATGCGTCCTCTATTCTTTCTCCACGTGGACTTCCCCATTTTTTCAGCCTCATTAATGGCAAGGGAATTCTACAGGAAACTCTCTTCTCACACTAGAACTCCTGATTGGCCACACTGGAGAGCCCTCCAGCATTCTGCCTTCTGATTTTGTGGAACATTCAGCTCCTTCCCAACTGACTTTAGGACACATACTAGCCATCCTCCAGCTTTGTCACCCTGTGATCATACCTTGTCCCCTAGATGCTACACTACAGTGTTCTCTTTACTCTACAGAAAGAGTCCCCACAATCTCTGTCACCTTCCAACAAAGGTCACTACTTTTCTAATTATGATTTCTCCTTATTGTCTTTTCAGAGAATCCCACTCCCCCGCCCCCTGCAGAGCTCATCCACTGTTCCCACCACATTCTGTCATCCTCTGGCTTTGGTGTTTCTCATTACTTTCTCTAAGATTACACTTGCACTCTATCTTCGCAAGCCTGGGACGTCCCATTCTTTCCTACTGCTGTTTCTAATACTTCCTGCACTTGCCAATAGGAATATCATTTATCTTTTCCTCTTCTTACAGCACCCTTTAATGACTCTGGCCTTCCTTTGGACTCTGTACTCTCGCACCAGGTAGAACTCATCCCCTCCTATCATATGGCTTTTGTGGTATCTCTTGGACTGTCAAATGCACTCTTCCACAATATTTCCCAGTCCAAACCCCAAGTTCTTCCCTTATGTTTCACCAACTTAGATTTCATTGTCTTCTGTCCTTATCACAATTGGACTTCTAATGTTCTCAAAACATTCTCACATTAATTTCATCGTGTATTCTGTCTCCTCACAATAGAATTTGTCATGGTCCAGCAAAGAAATTCCATGACTTCGCAGATGAGATCCCTTCAATATCTGTCTTACTGTAGTATTAGAATCCCAGTGCCAGCACCATTACACTTGGAACCTACTAGCTTCCCTCTCCATCCAGTGTGGGTTCTCCCACCCCATCTGACAAGTTTTCCCAAGACTTCTTCATATTAGAACTACTCACCTTAAAAATTATTGTTAAGAATCTGTTTTCAGCTCTAGGATCCGACTTCACTTATAATCCTCTTACATTTTTGATCTTGTGCAGAACTGGATGAACCCAGGAGTCAGGAAATGGCCCTCATTTTCTGATATAGGATTTTCTCCTAACCAATTGGATATGTTAAAGTTTGACGTTTTCTGGTCTTCTTAAAAATATTGTGGGAAGTACAAAAATGGTTCTTACAAATTTGTTAGTTGCCTTCATACATAAAAGTTGAGCCCAACTTTTTTATCATCTTGAGCTGATACTGAGGAGCATTAAGTACACTGTGCAGTGGTTAAGTACACTATGCAGTGACTAAGAAGTTTTTCTTGTTTCAGACCTCACCACATTGGTTTTTTTGAATCATTAACTAAAAGATCAAAAGTTCAGCTTTAAGACCAGCAGGATGGCTTAGCAGGTAAAAGTGCGTGCAATAAAGTTGATGTGAGTTCCGTCTCCTGAACCCACGTGGTTGAAGGAGAGAACTGACTTCTGGAAATTGTCCTCTGACCCTCATAGGCATGCCATGATATGTGTTCTCTCTCTCTCTCTCTCTCTCTGATAAAAAGAAAACATAAAATTGCATCTCCATTAATATGGAGTATGCTCTTAAGATCAATGCTGTGTTGTAAAACTATTAAGCATATTTTGAAATCTTTTTAGTACTGATTCACATGAGCATCTCCCAGAAATATTTTTTTAAAAAAATCAGTAGTAATAATTGTAAAGTATAAGAACGCACAGCACCATGAACTTGATGGAAGTTTAATTGGAATTCCAGAACCACCTGGCCAATCGGGGGAAGAAGGGGAGAAAAAGAGAGAGAAAAGTAGGGAGGAAAAGGAGAGGGAAAGAAGGAGAGCAGAGAGAGGAGAATGGCCGGTATCATATAGGGGTTGGGACAGGGTCTGGGGGCCACTTCCCAGGACCTTAGTCCAGCCCAGGAGGTGTGGTCAGAGTCAGTCTTTGATCCTGGACTCCTGCTAAAAGCAACTGGTGGGGGGAGTGGTCATCAAGCTGGAGCCATAATATTGTTCTAACAATAATATGTAAGTCTCGTGAAGTGCTTACTTCATGCCAGAAAAGTCCCAAATACTGTAGTTATAGAAACTATATATCAGCTAATTTAATCCTCAAAACCATTTCTGGTGAGCATCATTATTATCCACACTCTGTGGATATGTAAACAGGATCTTTCATGAGCAAACTGAGGTAAAACTATGAAATCAATGCAAATAACCAGGTGTACTGGGATAGTCTCAGCACTTGAGAAGCAGGAGGATCAGGATTTCAAGAACATCTTCAGCAGCAAAGAAAATTTGAGGTGAGCTTGGGCTACCTCTCCCCCCACACATACACAAAAGAATCACTACAAAAAATTATCTCTGTAAGTTCTTAGACATATAGTATTCAAAGACAAAGGAAAGCTTAGAATTTACGTTGTCTTACTAAACATCCTTGCATAGCCCTTGCTCTGTGATGGAACTGTTTGTAAGTGAACACATACACAAGTGCAGACACACAAATTCCACACACACATAAACACGCACAATACTTACTCTTAACGACTTTATGAGGTCCATAACTATCATTATTCCCAGTTACAAACAAGTAAATGGAGAAAAGGACAGATTAAGTAACTTTAACATCACAGAGATTTTAAATGGATAAACGTGTGTGATAATAAAGATCACTACTGTCCTTGCTTTACAGCCTGTTTTCTCTCATCTAGTACAGAGGCCAGAACCTACTCATAGGCCAGGTATAAATGTTTTTCACTTGGCTTAAATAGTGTTTGCTTAACATTTTGTATCAGTGTTATTTGAAAACCCACGTAAGTGCGACATAGTGATGTACACTTGTAGTTCCATCAGTTGGGAGACTAAGGCAAGAGGCTTGCTTAAGCCTAGGAACTTGTGCCCCTTTTAGATAACATAGCAAGAGCACATTGAAAGAAGCAGAAGAGAAAGAGAAAACAGTAAAGTTTTAATTTCTAATTCTGGCTCCACCATTTTACCATTCTGTTCTATCCTGCCATCTTCATTTTACAATCTTTTAATAAATGAACAAACCTGGATCTTAAAATGTTAAATTACATTTTCTTAAACCCACACATTTAATAGAAAACAGAGAATTGGAAGTCAAGCCTTCCTGATAACAAAGCCATGCCTTTTCCAATGCAAACAAAGTAACAGATTGGGGTTTCAGTATGACTCAAACAGCAATATTAAATAACTAACTTCCTTCTGGAGACGTATCTAGTCTCCTCCCTATTATCAGGCTACAACTAAATCTAAAGGACATGTTTTGTACTATAATTCTTAGACCGAATTTTGCCACTGCCAGCCAGATGTCCTCAGGCAAATCACCCAATATCTCTGGACCTCAGTTGTTTCATATGCTTTTTGCTAATATGGGTACTAATTCATGCAAAACAAACCTGTTCAGCATTTACTATATTCCCAGCATTTCTGCCCTGAATTTAAAAGACGATGGGACCAGAAAAGTATGAACCACAGTCACACACATTGTTAGAGTACACTAGCTACAAACTATATTAATAAGAATATAAAGGAGTCTGCTTCAGTAAAAAACTGAATTTAAACTTTTAGAGAAGAAAGAAACATGTTCTATTTCATTGGGGATAAAATTTACATAAAGTAAACCATTTTAAAGTATTCATTTCAGTGCCATTTATTGCATTCATGATATTTTGAAGCTATCTCTTCAATGTAGTTCTAAAGAAATTCATATTACCCCAAAAAGAAGCATCATAGGTTGCAGTCACTGTTTCCTTCAGCCCTAGGTGCCTATCAATCATTCATCTATTTTTTACCTCTGTATTTGCCCACTCTGCATATCCCATATATATCATCAAACAATAACTATACTTTGTGTCTATATATACTTCATTTATGTACTTCATGTATATACTTATATACATATATATACACTTCAAAGACTGATGTTTTTAAGCTCCACCTGAATTGCAGCATCTAACAGTAAATTATTCTTTTAGTGTCATAATAACATTCCATTCTGCAATTATACCACAGTTTATCCATCATCTGTTCATATACATTTGGGCTGTTCAATTTTGTCTATTCTGAAGAATTCCTTTGAGGATGTAAGGATGGGAATTATTGAGTTGCATGGTAACTTTTTTTGGAGAAACTTTAAACAGTTTTTCAAAATGGTTGAACCATTTTACATTTCCACTATTAACAGAGGAAAGAGGGCTCCAATTTCTGTACATTCTCACCAATACCATATTTCTTTAATTATAACCAACTTAGTATGGTGTGACATGATATCTTATTCTGGTTTGATTTGCATTTCCTAAATGAGTAAATGCTGAACATCTCTTTATGCACTTGTCCATTTGCATATCTTCTTTAAAAATATCTATTGATTTATTGCCCATTTAGAGCAGTGGTTTCATTGATTAAAATGTCTTACTAAGTATGCAAATAAGTTTGATTATGACATTTTATACATGTCTATTATTGTACCTTGTTCATATTTACCTTCTCCCTCCTTCCTGCTGGCCTCCTTCCTTTTCCCAAATATTCCCTCTTCTGCTCTCATGTCATATATATGTATAATATTTGAGGGAAAATGTCTTCCCCACCATCCCACTTCTCCCCTTACCATTCCTGTCTCTCCCACATCATTCCCATTCTACTTTTATGCCATATCTATATCTAAATCTAGATTATGCATATATGAGAAAATAATTTGATATTTGTCTGAATCTGACATATTTTGCCTAATATGATAATCTCAAATTTCATCCATTTTCCTGAAAATGACATAATTTACTATTCTTTATGACTGAATAAATCTCCTCTGTTTCTATATACTGCATTTTCTTTATCTATACATTTGTTGCTAGATATTAGGCTGATTCCATATCCTGGTTTATATGAGCAATGCTTCAGTAGATACTGATGAACAAGTATCTCTGTGATATGCTAATATACATTCTTTCAAGTATACATCTAGGAATGATATAACTAGATAGCATGTTCTATTTTATGTTCTCTTTACTAATTTTAGTTAGTATACAAAATAATGGATTTAATTATGGTATTTTCATGTAAGCATATCATTGTGATTTTTTGATATTCACTCTCCTATTACCATCCACTGTCCCTCTTATTCCTTCTTGTTAGTCTCCTTCCACTCCCTCCAATAGTCTCTCTCTGTCTTCATCTCTTGTGTGTGCATATACATAATGTTCATTATATATGCATGTTATATTTGTATATATGTAGTGTGCTATATATTCCACACATACATAAAAATAATTGGACTATCTCTCTTTTTCCTCCTTTCTGTTGTTTTCCCTTCCTTCATCCTTTTTGACCTTTTCCTCTCCATGCATAGTCCTCCTTCTGATTTCATGTTAAATATGTAGGCATAAATAGATATATGATAGATACATAATAGAAAGATAGATAGATAGATAAATAGATAGATAGATAGATAGACTTTAAAATCTAGATACATATACAGGAAAATTAAATAGCTTAACTCAATTAATATAATGATTTCAAGTTCTGTTCATTTTCATGCAAATGACATTTAATTCTTAAATTAGGTGTGCCAAGAATAGCAATTTAAGTATGCAATAAGATAGATTCAAAAATACAGACTAATAAACTAATATTCAAAATGATACACAAGAACAATTATTTCAATTCAGAGTGTACATTTAGATCATAAAAATACTTAGGTGGCTAGAATTCTCCCTAGGAACCACCAAGATAGCATACACTTAGTATTGTCTATGCTTACACTAATTATTATAACAATTCCTCAAACATTTATTCCAATTCAAATGCAAATAGATAAGTTTTCTGATATTTTTAGCTCTCAATCTTTATTGCATAACAATAGTACTCCAAAGCCAAACAAAATGGCTATTTATCATTCAGACTCAGAGATGGCTTACCTCACACCAACTGGAAGTGCAAAGCGACCCAGGTGAATGGTAGGAATGCCTTAAAATTGGAGACAAAAGATTAAACCAAAGTCTAAACAAACCCATGCCGAAAGAGCTAAGCAGATGAGTATACAGTGGCAAAATAAGTATTCTTTCAAGCAGAGTCCCAAATCAGGGTTCATTGGACTTTTAAGTAAAAAAGAAACAAAAAAAAAAACCCCACTCCTTCTGAGATGTGATACATATAGCAGGTGCTATAGGTAGGAAAAGGAGGACGATGCTGAGATAAACACTCGTCCTAGCAGTTGTTAGGATTTCCTCAGTGACACATCCATGGAGCTGACATTCTATAGATAGCTCTTGAGTCCCTTTCTCTCAAAAATTCCCAATTAGATACCAAGAAGACCTTTGTCATCTGAAGTTTTCCAGTTCTTATGGTTGAAGCTCACCAAAACTGTTGCTGTCTGCTTACCACTGCTTTCCTGAAAACCAGGAGAAAGAGATTGGTGGATGAGACAGCTATTACTCATACCTAGGCCTAGGGTAGATATTCTGATTTAAAACTACCCTAGTCTTATAAATTTTTTGATGAGTTCTATAATGGCTGCACTTGTTTATATTCCCAACAACAACATTGAATAACAGTTTCTTTCCTCAGAATCCTTGCCAGCATTTATTAATTCCTCAGTTTATAATCATTTTTTGGAGTGAGATTGACTCACAATGTAGTTTAAATTTGCATTTTTTCTGGCAACTAAGGATATTAAACTATTTTCATATATGTATTGAACATTTGAATTTCCTCTATTGAAAATTGTCTATTCAATTCATTAGCCCATTTATTGGATTGGTTTACTTTTGGTGTATAATTTTGAAGTATTTTTGTAGATCCTAGATACTAATACCCTGTTTGATATATAGTTGGCAAAAAGTCTCTCCTGTTTTGTATATTACTTCTTTACTGTGTTACTTCCTTTGTTCTATAGAAATTTAAATTTCATACAGTCCCATTTGTCAATTCTTGGATTTCCTGTCCTATTAGAGTCCTTTTCGTGAAGTCCTTGCTGTTAGAAAAGAGGAGAGGAAAGAGGAGAGGTAAGGGAGATAGAACACAAACCCCAGCTTCATCTAAGAAGACTGAAGTTTATTCAGGAAGCTCCTCCAAAACTCCAATGAGGGAGCAGCAGTTTCCCTGCAAGATGGAAATTACTACAAGTTAGAGTATGGGGTGCAAGCTTTTAACAGTTGGAGTACAGGAGGAAGGGGTTTGTTTTGCACAATTGGTTTGGTCCCAGAATGACTAGGAGTCTGTCCAGTGAATCTGTTTTCCTTATCAGATCCTGTCAACACTCTTGGTGGGGTCTCTCTGAGGTCTGTTTCTGATTTCATATTTATTAAGTGGAGTCTCTGGTCTGAGGTCTGGTTCTGAATCTATCAAAATCAGTCTCTTGATGGATAAAAAGTTAAAATGGATACAATTAGGAGGAACTGGGAAATGGGGAGATGGGACAATGAATCTCTCTAAACTGCTTCTTGCTAGTGAAAGGCATTTTGAAGATTGTTGGAAGTCTCGTGAGGAGATGAAGCAAAGATTAGTTGATTGAATGTTCTAGATGTGATGTGTTCTGTTCAATCCTGAGTACAGTGGAGGAGTCAGGGGCCTAAGAGGATAAAACACAGCCATTAGTTGACCTAGGAAAAGAAGGAATCAAGGTTTTATACCATTGGTGAGGTTTCCCATTGAGCCAGAGGTGGCAGAGGAGCTGTATTTTTTCTGGTGGGCTCTGTGGTGGGCTTCTGATGAGTTTGGAACTTTCAGGATGAGGCATAGGCTTCAGATCAGTTTTCTCAGTGCATGTGCTATCTTCCATGTAAGCTTCTGGCCTTGATTTCCTCTGGTCTTCTCTATTTTTACTGCCTACGGAAATCTACCTATATTTCTGTCTTTTGAGGATTTTGCCTGCTTCCTGCTGAAAGAGGTGTACTAAGGTATCACAGTCAAATAGCCTCAAAACAAGGACCAGAGGAATCAACAGGGCCATGTGGATTATCATTTTGGGTTTGGTGGAGCTTAGTCTGAAAGATACAAAAAGTGACAAGAAAGTTATCTTTCTAAGTTGTTTCATTGTAAGGGTTAAAGAGATTCATAAGGAGATGAGGTAATGTTACGAATGTGACATCCCTTATCTAGTTCTTGTCATAACAGATGAGGCAGGGGGCTAGGATAAAATAGCTGTTAGGGGACCTAGAAGAGAAAGAAGTCAGGGCCCTCTATCTGGTCAGGGGTAAAGTCAGGAATGTTCCCTGAAGGTAGAGATCATCAATTGTGTTGAGGAGGGCTTCCAGATGATCAGGTTATTTTGAGGGAAATCGGGCCAGTTGGTTTGGAGCTGATTCAGGGATTGGTTAGGGGTGTAGGAGGAGGGTGGACTTTTTGAGTCTGGAGAGATGGACTTATGAGGAGAGGCCTTAAGTTTTGCTGCAGTAGGGTTTAAAGGGTAACTGTGGGGACCCTTCCATTTGGGTTGTAAAGGTGATTTAGTGGGGATATCTGATAATAGGACTTACTCTTCTATGGTAGGGGGGTGATCAGTCTCTGGGAGGTAAGGATGGGGGGAGGGAGAAGTAGATTAGCATGATCCCAAAGAATGTGTGGGAGAGCACCCAGGAGGTTGGGAATAATAGATGAAAATAGGGAGGGAGGTTGGGGAGAAGGGCCTGGGGGAATAAAAGGCCTCCCAAACATCGTATTAATAGGTTTTGTTTGTTTGTTTGTTTGGCAGGGAGCAAACTTTGAGGAAAGCTAGTGGTAGGAGTTTAACCCAGTTTAAATTTGAGTTCTAGTGAGAGATTAGTGAGGGTTTCTTTGAGAGTATGGTTAGTGCTCTCACTTGCCAATGCTTATATGTTGAAACGTTTTAGCCATGTTTTCTTCTAATAGTTTCAGAGTGAGAGATATGGTTCTAATTTCATTATATATGTGAATATCCGGTTTTCCCCACTACCATTTGTTAAAGATGCTGTTCTTTTCCAATGCAGTTTTTATGGTTTTAGCTGTGTAGGTTTAGTTTTGGTTCCTCTATTCTATTTCACTAGTCTCTATAATATACATTATATTAGTAAGTTGTGACATACTATTTAAGCTCAGATTCAAGCACATTTGTCTCAAAGTGTCCTCCAACAATCCCTATCCTGAGCCAAGCTGGCCTCCTAACTCTTTAACAGGAAGAAGAGATGATAGCAAAAACGGGCCTAGAGTGAAAACACTGTCCTTGAGAAAGAGGAAGACTGGTAAATCATTTCCAAGGGTTACTGATGTTTCTCATGATATGAACATACCTACATCTGGAACAGAAGCCAGAAGCTCATGCATGGAGAGAAAGCTCTTGATCAGGAATTCAAGCTTACTGCTTCAACATGACTTCCCCAGTTTTTTTCTGCTGGATGTTGTGAGCTGGATGTTGTGACTTGATTTTATCTTTTGTTTTCTGTCTCAGTTGTCTTTGCTGCATTTTGTGAGTATCTTACTTCATGATGTTTTGCTGTCCGTTGCTTCTGTCTACTCTTTGTTATTTATTTCTTTTATTTTGCTTGGTATGTACTTAATAAAATCACTCATTCAAAAATGAAAAAAATAACCTATCGTAGATCATTCTTTTGTCCATATATAACATGTCCACTTTTATACCACAATCATGCTGTTTTTATTACTATGACTCTATCAGTGTAATATAAGATCAGGCATAGTAATGCTTCCAGCATTGCTCTTTCTACTTAGTATTGCTTTGGGTTCTTGGGATCATTTGTGAAAACATATGAATTTTAAATTTTTATCCTAGTGTATGCAAAGTATCTGTAGAATTTTCATAGGACATTGCATCAATTCTGTAGATTACTTTCAGCAATATATAACCATTTTCACAATATTAATCTGGTCAATCCATGAGCATAGTTGATCCTTCCATCTTCTAGTACATTAAATTTGTTTTTTTAGTTTTTATTGTAAAAGTCTTTCACTTTAGTTTATTCCTAAATCATTTAAAATTTTTGATCCTGTTGCTATTGGAATTATTTCCCCAATTTCTTTCTTGTCATGTTCGTTTTGCTGTGTAGAAAAGCTTCTGATGGGTTGGGGGAGATGACTCTGTCAGTAAGGTGCTTGCTATGCAAGTCTGAAGACCCAGGTTTGAGTCCTGGAACTCTGAAAAGTCTGGGGATCATGATGCTTATTCCCAGGGCTGGGGAGTTGGAAACAGTGGACCCTGGGGCAAGCTGTCCAGCCAACCCAGCCTGCTCAGCAAGCTCCGGGGCAATGAGAAAGCTTGTCTCAAAAATACAAAGCAAATGGCTTCTGAGAAATGACACTGAAGGTTCAGCTCTGATCTACACACATACACACACACACACACACACACACACGCACTCTCACATACACACACTCTCTCACACATACATACGCACACACACTCATACACACTCTCTCACACACACTCTCTCACACACACACATACACACACTCACACTCATGCACACACTCTCACACACACTCTTGCACACACACACTCTCTCACACACACATACACACTTACACACACACACACACACACACTCACACACCCAAGCACACAGGCACGCACCCGCGCTAAAGAAAAGATACTCGTGTATGTTGACTTCGTAACCTGCTCGTTTGCTAAAAAAATTTACAGTGTAACTTTTCAATGGAGTCTCTCAGAGTTTAAAATAGTTTAAAATAGTTTTAAATATTTTACCATTAAAACAGCGAAAATATCCTTTTCCTGTTCTATTTGCATGCCTTTTATTCTGTGTGTATATACAATGTGCCTATCTATAACTTTATTATGTTGAGGCATGTCCTTGTATTCATAATTTCTTCTTTAATCACGAAGCATTGTACTTTGTTGAAAGCCTTTTCTGAATCTATTGAAGTCATCCTGTTGATTTCCATCTCTGAGTATATTTACATGAAGTACTATATATTGATTCACATATGATGTACTATCCCTTTATTGAGAATTTTTGTGTTTGTGTGTAGTTATATTCATCTGTAAGAGGTTTTTTAGTGTGTTGTTATCTGGTTTTGTTATCAGGGTAATGCCATCTTTGCAGAATGAGGTTAGTATACTTTGAGGAGCATTGTTGATAGTTCATATTTAAACCTCTGAAAGAATTTGTCAGTAAATCTGTCTTAATCTCAGCTTTTCTTTGTTAAAAAACTCTATTAGTACTTAAACCTCTTTGCTCATTATAGCTCTGTCAAAGTTGTTTATATGCATAAAAATAATTTTAAATTAATTTTTAGTTAGTGCATAAGGGAATGGACTTTATTGTGACATTTTCATACATGTGTTTCATTATGCTTTGCTCTTATATGCCCATAGTCTACTCTCCTTTGTCTCTCCCACACTTTCTGGTCTAATTATTCCCTAAATAGTTTCTCATTCTGCTTTCATATCACATATATTCCATTATATTCTCTTGTTATATACATCACTGCTCACTTAATAACTTTCATCTTATAGTCTCCTTTCTACTTTCATGCCATATATATATATATATATATATATATATATATATATATATGAAGAGAGAGAGAAAGAGAGACTTATATATAGGTACACATAAATTTTTTAAGCACTTTTATTATTATTTCCGCTCATACAAACTTAACAGGTACACCGGTCCCCTCCCTCCCTCCACCCCCCCGACCCCCCACTCCTCCCTCCCCTCTCTTCCCATTCCCCAGTGTGTCTCCCCCCCCCAATCCCAGAGCATCCTTTACTGTGCATGCCAAACTTTCCTCTGGGTCCTTCTCTCTGATGAGATGCAAGGACCCAGGGGCATTTCCCAGAATCCTTTCCTGTGTTCCCCTTAAGTTTAGGAACACTACTGTAACTGTCAGTCCCTAGCCTCCAAGGATTCTAGTGCCTTTAGTCCATGCTAGACTTTGTGGGGTCAATAATGTGTTGTACATAGCACAGATCATGCAAAGTCCTATTATGATTGCTTTGGCCCTAACTTATGTGGAGTATCTTGCATATCATTACTCCTCCCATCCTTGTGCTCTTACACTCTTTCCGCCCCCTCTTCCACAAATTTCCCTGAGCTTCAGGATGGGGAGATATTAGGCTGGCCCAGTTCCAGGTGGTTGATATAGAGTCTCCGATGTTCTGAATTATGGTTTGTTGATTTTTTTTTTCAGTTTTGCTGCTCCTGCAATGCCCTTGGCTCCATCCTGATGGGTATTGGAAGTCACCCCTTGCAGTCCTTGATGGTGGCCTATTTTCTCTGCTGTAACATGGTCCCCTCTCTCCTTGTTTCTGGTGGGGACCTCCTTCCCCATCCCTTTTGTTGATAATCTTTACAATTACTGTAGGTATTACAGAGATTTGTCTTTGAGTGTCTCTAAGTGGGTTTGGTACTAGGATCCACCTATTAGGGAGTATATACGGTGCTTAATCTTCCATGTCTGGGATACTTCACTCAATATAATTGTTTCTAATTCCACCCATTTCCCCGCAAATTGCATTAATATATCCTTTTTGATGGCTGAGTAGTTGTATAAATGTACCACATTTTCCTTATCCACTCGTCAACTGTTGGACATTTGGGCTGATTCCATGACTTTGCTATTGTAAACAGTGCTGCTATGAAAATGGTCGTGCTTGTGCTATTGAGGTGAATTTTCACTGTGTGTGGGGTTATTCCCAAAAGTGGACTAGCAGGGTCATATAGCATTTCAATCTTTAACTTCTTTAAGAGTCGCCAGATGGCTTGCCAGAGTGGTTGTATGATCCTGCATTCCCACCAGCAATGTAGGAGAGTTCCCCTCTCTCCACATCCTCTCCACACTTGGTGTTGTTTGTATTGATATAGGTACACATAAATTTAAATCTAGATCCTGCATATGAAAGAAGACATGCAATATTTTGTTAACCTGGTTTGTTTCCCTTAATATAATGATCTCCAGTTCAATTAATTTTCCTGAAAATATCATTATCTCTTATTTCTTTACAAGTGAGTAAATATTGATTATGTATATGTACCACTTTTTGTATCTACTGATTTGTTGAACATTTCTCTTTTAATCAGGTTCTTCTTCTCTGAGATTTGTGGTTGCTTATTGTGAGTTGCTTGCTTCTTTGGTGACTTTTGTAACCTGCATTTAGAGATTATCTTTGTTGTCATGCATAGTCTGAATTTTCTTTTCCTTAATCATTTGCTCAGATACTGAGTTAGCAGAGATATTCATGGATGATTGGAATAAAAAAAAACATGGAAAAGTATAGTCTCCCCATCTTTGCAGATTGGTTCTGTGTTGGAATATTCCTTCAAGGCTTTACTGTTATGACTTAGCCCTTAATTTATGTTATTCAATTCCTGAAGTCCCACTTGCGGTCAAATTGTGGTCTTCTCAGGCTGTTTTGAGGGACATGCATTCTTTCCATTTTGAACGTCTTTATGATCTTCTCATTTCTGTAGTACACATGATAGCAATTAATCTCCTTATTCATCCATCTATCTACTTTGGATGCCTCTTCTTAATCAGGTTTCAAAAAGAACAAAGCCTGTCTATTGCCACGTGAGGTGTCTTGTCAAGGCTGCTCTGCTCACTAGCCTAACCTTTAAATGCTTCTAGTAAAGCTACCCAAGCTAGAAGCTATGCTAGCCCAAGGAATATTCTCAACCAAATGCAAAATAAGGTAGCCTTTCCACTGGTCTTTAAGGGAATCACCATATCATAGAAGCTCATAACTATAATAGTACTTGAGAACAAGATTTATGTTATTCCTAAAGATATTAAAAATCTACATCAGGAATGTAGGATGCTGTGTTCACAGCCCCATATGATCTGCGATATAATGGAAGATACCCAATTTAAAATCGTAGCATTATTTTTTTCATTATAGAACAGCCGCTCATTCTCTCTGGTCATTACAAGATATAAGATATCAGAGTTCTACAATAGTTGATTTTTTCCAACGTCTTAGTTTCTTTTGGGTAGTGATGAAACTCTGGAATTGCCAACACTGCCATTTTTGAAGAAAATAGTATCCAGCTTTAGAATAAAATATTAAATAGTTCGGGAAATAATTCTAATCAAAAGGAAGAAATTGGACTGGGAAGATGGTTCTGTGGGAAAAGGTATCATTATGTAAACTTGGTAACTTGAGTTTAATCCCTAGAGCTCACATGGTAGAATAGAGAACCAACTCCTTCAAATTGTCCTCTCTCTCTCTCTCTCTCTCTCTCTCTCTCACACACACACACACACAAATACATTTTTATTAGCATTCTCCTTTTATACAAACATAATGAATGATTGTACCTCTCTCCTCTCCCTCCCCCTTCCTCTCCCTTTACCAATCCATCTCTCTCCCTCTCACCCTCTTGCATGCTTGCTTGTGTGAGCCACCGGTTTTCTTTAAAGTTGTCTGCTGTAGTAGAGATTCAGGCCTCTGTGGCAGTTTAAGTAACCCTTCCTTGGGAAGATCAGTCATTGGTGTCTAGCCCTGGTCCTTAACTTTCCACTGCCTGTAGTTATTTTGAGTTCTTCCAGGTTCATGGGGGAAGGTTAACATGTCAGCCATTGTGCAGGTCTGATGAGGGTAGGTCTCATTGCAGTGAGATCCTGGATGCAGCCATACTGTTATGTCTGGCATGACTTGGCTGACAGCAAGCCTCCTCACCTTCAGGCTCTTAAAAATCTTATTTCCCCGTCTTCTACAAAATTCCCCAACTTAGGATGGTCTGATTTGGGTTGAACATTTTAGGGTCGCCCATACTCTGCACTCTGGTTGATTGTTGACTATTCCATTGCTCTTCCCTTGTCATAGGCTGCCTCTTGTTTGGGTTTGGAGATCTTTTCTTATCTAAAGATATAATGAGAGGTTAAACTTGAGACATCTTGTCATTTTTCTCTCCCTTCACTGTTGTTTATATTGGTTTATATTACTGGACATATGTTTCCTGTCATTGAAGGGTGGGGGTCAGGGCCTAGGAAGCAGGTAGTTAATAACCTGTAGGCTAAACCCCACTCCTTACTGTGTACTGTTGCCATTCTTCCCTCTCCTTTAAGACTTTTCTTATAGAAAAGCCTTATTTAACTGTTTGCCCAAGTTTTTTTGTTTCCCTTCTTTTGGGATCTTTTTCCACTCCCCACCCTACCCCCGCTTGTGTTCCTTTGCATTTATGGGTGTTGCAAGGGTTTCTATTTGATTACATCAAACTAAAGGTTTAATGCTGGAGTCCACTTATCAGGGAGAACATTTGGCGTCTGTTTCTGTTCTGGGATGTTTCACTCAGTATGATTTCTTTCAGCTCCATCCATTTACTGGCAAATTTCAATAGTTAACTTTCCTGACAGGTGAATAGTATTCCATTGTATATCTGTACATTAACTATTGTCAACTGTTGGGTATCTAGATTGTTTTCATTTCCTTGCTGTTGTGAACAGAGCTACTTAAAAGCATGGTCATACACATGACTGTTGCTAGGTGCAGCTGGGCCATATTATATTTCACTTTCTATCTTTTTAAAAAAGCTTCAAATTGATATCAAAAGGGGTTGTAAGAGTTTACGTTCCCACCAGCCTGTAGTTGTTGATGTTTGTGTTTTGAATCTTAGTTATTCTGACCGGAGTGAGATGGCATCTCAGAGTGGTTTTAATTTGTATTTCTCTAATGGCTGTGAAGGTAGAACATTTTTTAAGATGTTTGTTAGACATTTGAATTTGATCTTGTGTAAAGTTTCCTTTCAGTTTTATAGTCCATTTTTAATGGGGTTGTTCACTTCCTTGGGATTTAATTTTTCAAGTTCTTTGTGTACTCTGGATGTTAGTCCTCTATGAGATGTGCGGTTAGTAAAGATACTCTCTGTAGTTTGCCTTTTTGCTTGATTAACAGCTTGTTTTTCTATGCAAAACCTTTTTAATTTCATATAATCCCACTTGTTTAATGTTGAACTTATTCTCGGTGCCTTTGGAGTCCTATTAAGGAAATGCTGGCCGAGGACAATCAGTTCAAGGGTCTTCTCTATTTTTTTCTTCTAGGAGTTTTATAGTCTCTGGCATAACATTGAGGTCTTTGATCCATTTGAAGTTGATTTTTCATGCAGGGAGACAAATAAAAATCCAGTTTCATTCTTTTGCATATGGAAATCCAATTTTGCCAGTACTGATCATTGAGAATGCTGCCTTTTCTCATTTTCTTTGGCACCTATGTTAAAAAATCAATTGACTGTAGGTATATGCACTCATATTTGGGTCTTCAATTCTAATCCATTGATCTATATCTCTTTGTTGGAACCAGTACCGTGCTTTTTTATTACTATGATTTTGTAGTATAGTTTAAGGTCTGGAATGGTGATACTTCCTGCAAAGTTTTTTGGTTTTGATACCTTGGGCCTTTTATTTTTCCATATGAATTTTGAGATTGTTTTATCAATCTCTATGAAGAATTGGGTTGGAATTTTGATTCATATTGCATTTAATCTGTTTATTGCTTTTGGTAGAGTGGTCATTTTAACATGTTAATTCTGCTGATCCAGGAGCATGGGTGATCTTTCCATCTTCTGGTGTCTCATGTATTCTCTCCTTTTTTTAGGGTTTTAACATTTTCTTTATAGATCTTTAATATCCTTGGTTAGCTTTAGTCCAAGGTATTTAATTTTTTAGAAGCTATGGTAAATGGTATTTTTCTCTCAGGTCTTTCTTACTTTGTTTATCCTTAGTGTATAGGAAAGCCACTGATTTCTGAACATTCATTTTGTATCCTGTCATTCTACTGAATTTATTTATTAGTTCCATCTTGTCTTATGGCTCTAGTAAGACTTCAAGTACAATATTGAATAGAAGTAGGGAAAATGGACAGCCTTTATTTCCAGAAATGAGTGAGAATGCTTCTAATTTTTTGCCATTTTTGATGATTTTTTGCTATAGTTTTGTTGAATATGACCTTTATTATGTTGATAAATGTTTCTTCCATCCTTGCTGTCTCCAGGATCTTTGTCATAAAGTGATGCTGGATTTTGTCAAAAGCTTTTCAACATCAATTGAGAAAATCATGTGATTTTTGTCTTTGCATTTGTTTATATGGTGAATTATATTATAGATTTACATATATTGAACCAATCTTGTGTTTCTGTAATAACCAAATTCTGGTCATAGGGGATGATCTTTTTGATATGTGTTTGAATCCAGTATGCTAGAATTTTATTGAGAATCTTTGTGTCTGTGTTCATCAATGAGATTGGGATATAGTTTTCTTTTTTATTCCATGTTTATTTGGTTTTGGTATCAGTGTAATATTGACTTCATAGGAACAGGTAGGAAGTATTTCTTCCTTTTCTACTTCTATTTTTTGACTGCTCAATTTTCATCTCTAATTTTATTAGTTAAAGTTTTCTTTATTTTGGTTTTGGTTAATTTGACTAAGGGTTGGTCAATCTTGTTAAGTTTTTCAAAGAACCAGCTCTTTGTCTAATTGATTCTTTTTATTGTTTTATTGTTCTAATTTCAGTTATTTCTCCCTGATCCTACTAATCTCTGCACTCTACTTCTTTTGGGGTTTGTTTGTTCTTATTTCTCTAAAACTTTAAACTGTATTATTAGATTGTTTACTTTTGATGTTTCCAATTTTTTATGTAGGTGTTGAGTGCTATGAACTTTCACCTTCATCATATCCCAAACGTTTTGATACAATGTGTTTTCATTGTCATTGAGTTCTAGGAATTTTTGGATTTCTGTTTTTGCTATTGTCCAGACCCATTCCTAATTCAGCAGCATGTTGTTGAATTTCCATGAGTTTGTGCACTTTCTATTACTTGCCTTGTTATGGATATCAGTCTTTATTCCATGATGGTCAGGTAGAGTACAGGAGGTGATTTTGAGTTTCTTGAATTTGTGGAGACTTGTTTTGTGGCCTAGTATGTGTATATTTTGGAGAAAGTTCCATGGGCTGCTGAAAAGAATGTATATTCCTTTAGGCTCTTTCAATCTTACTGCCCACTCTTCTGCAAAATTCCCTGAGACTTAGGATGGGTTGAAGTTTGTTTGTTCTGATTCTGGCTGAGCAGTTTAAGTTGCTGGTACTCTGCACTCTATTTTCACTCTTTAGATTGGTTTACATTGCTGGGCATGTCTTCCCTATCATGGAGGTAGAGGCGGGTTAGGGGATATAATTGTTTTGCTTGAAAAAAAATTTATAATTTTATTTTTCTAGTTTTACAAACATAATGAATGGTTGTCCCTTCTCCCTTCACTCCCTCCCCCTCTCTCTCACACCCTCTTCTCCCATTCCCAGCCCCTCCCACTTCCTCTCATCCTCCTTTCCTTCTTCTTCTGTAGACCCCAGGGTTCCCTTTGGCTATCTCCCTTAGTGAGATCAGGCCTCTGTGGCAGACCAAGTGGCCCTTCCCTGTATAGACTCACTAACAAGGGCATACCTCTTTACCTGTCCAGCCCAACCCCCAAGGTTACCACTGCATGTAATTGTTTTTCCTGAGACCCTCCCTAGTCTATGGGGGGATGTTGACCTATCAGCCATCATGCAGATCCCATGAGGATAACTCCTACTACAGTGAATACCTGGATGTAACAACCCTATCTTGAGTGGAATTTTCTGGAGTTTAAAATATTACTGCCCCTTCTTCCACAAAATTCCCTGAGCTAAGCTTAGGATGGGTAGAGATTTAGTTGGCCTGATTCCGGCTGTGTATTTCAGGGTCACTGGTACTCTGCATTCTGGTTGGTTACTGTTGTCTGTGGTCAAGAAAGATGAATCAGGGGCTGAGGGATGGCTCAGAGGTTAAGCCTCTGCCTTGCAGGTGGAAGGTCCTGAGTTCGGATCCTAGACCCCACGTATAGACGCTGGGCAGAAGCAGGGGCGGCCTGTGTTTCTGGTCCTGGTAGGGCGTAGCCTGTGAATCCCGGGACAGAGTAAACAAGGAGGTGGAGGCGATCCATGGTGGTTCCCGAATTTGTCCGTGGTTCTGCACACACATACATACACACACGCGCACACACACACACAATTGAATAAAAAAAAAAAAAGAAAGATGAATCAATGAAAGTTGTCAGTAGGATGGAACTGGAAAAAATCATACTGAGTGAGACATCCTAGATGCAGAGAAACAAATGTTACGTGTTCTCCCTTATAAGTGGATCCTGGCATTAAACCCTCAGTTTGATGGTTGATTCCATCAACAGAAATTTTTTACCACATCCACTAACATAAAGGAATACAGTGTCGATAACAATGGACGGGAGAAAACTGACAATAGACAGGATCAGATGTCTCAATATTAACCACAAACACCTAAACCTCCATCTAAATACCTCTCATTTTCTCTTTAGATAAGAAAAGATCGCAACACCCAAACAATAGGTATGCCAGTGCAATAGAAGAGCAGTAAGACATGAATGTATTTTTAAACGTAGAATTTTTTCAAAGAGAAAAAAATGAAAATGGATAAGCTTAAGAAGGTTTATATTGTGTGATACCGTTTCTATGAGACACCATACAAATGTCTATTAATCCCAGATAGGAATATGATAGAGGGCCAAAGTGTGATTACACCAAATTCCAACTTAGCAGAACAATGAGTTTATTGGAGTTACTTACAGGAATAGGAGTAAGAGTATTCACAAGAGCATAGATGACTCAAACACAGCTCTATCATCAGAAAACCTAACCCAGCATGGGCAAAACTCTCAGAAGCTGCAGTCCTGGGGCTCTCTGCTGTATGATTTGCTCTTACAAGAGTCTTCTCCAGCCTGCAGGACTGCTCAGGATCTCCTTCAGATTGACTGGCTGGACAGGGAGCCTCCTATCCCCTTACTTTACCTTTAGTTTGAGGGACTTCCTGAAACTACAAGCTTACTTTCTGAATTTCCCTCCATGATGAGATGTACAGCAAAATGATGCACAGCATTCACTAAGTTCATTAGGTTAGACTAGGGTTTGAATCTAAGATGACTTTATGGTATTACCAGGGAAAACATCATACAATGCATTATCTTCTAGAAATCCAAAGTCCATAGTCATAAAATTTGCACATTCAACCCTATATAAATTATCTTATTACCTCATTTAAATAGTTTTTAATCCATCCTTATGACAAATACTAAATTGTATTTTGCCTGACTAGTATCATAATCATTTGAAACTTCTAAAATAATTTCTTCAGTGATTCTTAAACTTGACTGATAACCATAATTGCTTGATGAATTTTTAAGTATGAGTAACTGCTTCCAACCAGAAGTGTATGCGAAGGGGACCATGTATTTTCCAGTTTATCATACTCCCTAAATAATTTATGTGATTATCTAGGTTTGAGCTGGGTCGGGTGGTATATGACTGTTCTCCCAGAACTCAGGATACAAGAGAATGAGAGAGTTGTGAATTGTTTGGCCCGGATTGTGAAAAAGGAATAAGAACTTTGGTGAAGTTGAATTTAAAGCTGAGGGACTGGTTTGCTTGGTAGAAGAGAGCTGTGTTTGAAGCCTCGAAGTTACCGACGAGAAAAGGGTAGACATCAAAGAAGTTGTGGCTATTGGAGAAATGAGCATCACTGAAGAAAAACCTAGTGTTTGCACTGGGACAGTGGAAGAATTAAATACCATATGGAGATTTAGTGTTTTGAAGATCCAGAGTCCCACAGGGTATATAAGCCTAAGCTGAAGCTGTTTCTTGCCCTTTTTTTTTTTTCTGCTCCTCCCATCCTTGTGCTCTTACACTCTTACCGCCCCCTCTTCCACAAATGTCCCTGAGCTTCAGGATGGGGAGAGATTAGTCTGGCCTAGTTCTACGTGGTTGATATAGAGTCTCTGAAGTTCTGGATAGTGGTTCGTTGATTTTCTTTTGCAGTTTTGTTGCTCCTGTAATGCCCTTCACTCCATCGTGATGGGCACTGTATGTCACCCCCTTGTTTCTTGCCCTTTAAAAGTTTTGATTGCCTAGAAAAGGATTTTTCCAGAGTCAGCATGCAGAAGTTGGTATAGCGGTGGTTTGAGTGGAACAAATTATGTTGCAGCCTCACTCCAGAACCTTGCAGCAAAAACCACGTGGTACTGGTTTTGATGCAAGTTTGAGGGGCTCATGGAGAGTGGCCAAAGTTTCTCACCAAGTGGCAAGTTTAGAGTTCCCGCAGAAGAAGGTGGAGCTAATAGCTGCAGTGGAAAGCTTGGAATTCTGTTGGAGATGCCAGAACCAGGGGATGTGTGCTGACAGTGGCTGTGAGAGCAGACTGGAGATGAACCAGAGAAAAGCTGCTTGTACAGTTTTGAACCTCACAAGGAACTAGGATTGCTGAGAATCTTTGAGTCACCTCACCATATAAGAAGTAACAGAAGATGGACATTGAGCTATAGGATGTAATAATTGCTCTTCCAGACTTTGATCTTTTAATTTTGAATTGATGTTTTTTATCCTGTTATGTTTTCCTTTTAAACTTTTCTATTTTGTGCCTCTGTGTGTGTGTGTGTGTGTGAGAGAGAGAGAGAGAGAGAGACAGAGAGAGAGAGAGACAGAGAGAGAGAGAGAGAGAGAGAGAGACTATTTGTCCCTGTGTAAGACCAAGGGTGACTTTTTGACTCCATCCACGAGTGCCATCATCATTTCTGCCTGGCGTTTTTACTTGGTACCTGGGGTTTGAACTCAGGTCTTTCTGCTTTCGAGGCAGAGTCTTAACTCCTGAGCCATCTCTTCACCCCAGTGTTTCCATTTTAATATTGATTCTGTGTTGAAGTATTTAACTTGATTTGATAAAATCTTACAGTTAAGAGATTTTGGACATTTAAAATGTTGGAAGGGAATTTTTTCCCTTCTTTTTTTTTATTTTTCTCCCGCGTTTTATTTTTTTCCTAATCATACAAGCTCAGTAGGTACCCTGTCCTCTTCCTCCTCCCTCCACTCTCCAGTCGTCCCCCATAGCACTCTCCCCTTTCTTTCACTCCCTTCCTTCTCCTCTCCCTGCACCTCCCCCTTCCTCTCTCCCATCCCCTGGAGCATCCTTTTGTATGAATGCCAAACTTCCCTCTGAGTCCTCCACCCTAGTGAGGAATTCAGGACTCAGTGGCATAGCCTGGAGCCCTTTCTTGGGCTCCTCATTACCATGGAAATTCTATTATGACTGTTTAATCCCTTGCCTCTAAGAATCCTAGGGCCTGGAGCCTTCTCCCCTGTGATCCATGCTAGACTTTGGGAGGTTGGTGATATGTCAGCCACTGTGCAGGTCAGGCAAAGTTCTGACTGCTGCAGCCCTAACTCAGTGGAGTATCTTGCATATCGTTGGTCCTCCCCATCTTTAGGATCTTACAATCTTGCGACCCCCTCTTCCATAAGGTTCCCTGAACTTTAGGATGGGGAAAGATTTGGCTGGTCTGGTTCCAAGTGAATAATGTAGGGTCTTTGGGTTCTAAATTATGGTTTGTTGTTGTTTCCAGTTTTGCTTTGGAAGGGAACTTTTAATGACTGACATTATAAAATTAGACTACAAGAACTTTTCACCTTAGACTTGTAGAAATAATGGAATTGAATGTATTTTATATAAGATATATGTAACATCTGTGGGCATAAGGATTGAAAGGGCGTAGTTTAAAAGTGATGTGATGGGTCCAGTTGACAAAGATTGGAGTGTCATAGTTAGATTCAAGTGTCAACTTGGCAATTGAAGAATTGAGCACAGAAGTGAAGAATTGGTAGTTTAATTGAGCTTTGGGCAAGCCTGCAGGAGATCGCCTGATTGATGGGAGGGCTTAGCCCTTGGTGGGTGGTGTTAGTCCCTAGGCAAGTTAAGGAAGTTGGCATCCTTCAGTATACTTGGCCAGACATGCTGGTCTAACAAGGGAGGACTGTCCTTCTCTCAGTGGTTCTGTGAATATGATGTGCCCAGTTCCTTTGGGTCCTCGTGTTCTATGAGTTCTCCTGCTAAACTGGACAAGGAGCTGTAACCAAGAATCATAAGTGAAAATAAAACCCCTTGTTCCATTAAGCTATTTTGTCATGAATTTACCAACAACAATGCAGATTAATTGTGACAGTAGCTAACAATAAGTAGGAACTTATGTGCCAGACACCCAAGTACTTTATACTAACCTTATCATTTAACAAGTTGGTGACATAAATTATTTTATTCTTATTTTAGAGTTAAGAAAACTGAGGCACAGAATGATTACGTTATTTATTAGCCAGCATATGATTATATGCCAAGATGAATGCTCCCCTCTCTAACATGTCATTCATTGAAAGAACTTTATGTTGGAAATGAGTACATATCTCACTGGACTTCTAATACATTTAAAAATCTCATTGCCCTTTCACAAGTCCTTCGCTTGTTTGTTTTGGTTTTGGTTTAGGAATTTTTTTTTTGCTTATATAACTTTCATTTAATTTATTTTAGTTTTCATTTTTGAGTCAAGAACTCACTTTGTAGTTCTGGTTGACCTCAAACTCTTGGTGATTCTCTTATCTCAGCTTCTCCAATAGTGAGATTACAGGCACTAAGCACCATGCCTGGCTCACAAAATCTTTAAACTGATCTGATTCATAGCCATTAGCCACACTATTGGGAATAATTGGAATGTCTTGGAGGTAGGATACAGGAACTACCTTTCAAAACTTTAATATAAAAATAAATATGAAATACCTCATTAATAACACAATGGATAATATGTCAAAAATGGAAGTATTTTCATATATTGGATTAAATAAATATATCATTTAAAGAAATTTCACTTAGCCTTTTAGCCTTTTTTATTCTAGAAAAATTTAAATTGTATGACTATTATGTCTATACATATGTCTATATGTCTATACATGTCTATCTGTGAACCTACAGTTGGCATCAACTTAAATAACATTATGAGATGTGATCTGATTTTAACACAGAGGACTGTGGCGAAAATCCATTTGATATATTCTACTCTTCCAAATTTTTCTTATCTGGTTGCAAAGAATCTGTAAATAGGCAAGAGAAAAGGAAGTTTAAGAAGCTATTTGATTGTTAACTCTACTCTTTCCTGAATGGAAATTCGAAGAAAGAGATCTAATTATCTGTATAACCACATCACTCTACATCATGCATGACAAGTTACCTGTAAAACTGGCTAAATATATACTTACCCAAGAGAGTCATGATGGCTCCTTTTTAATATGACTGAGGTAAAAATTTCATTTTAAATATGACTGAAATATTTTCTCCTCTTCTTTTAATAGTATGTAAGGCAATATTAGGAAATGAAGATAAATAAAAGGGACTAAAATAGGCATCATAATCTCTTAGAATATGTCATTTTTCCTCTCAGAAGAATGGAGCTCCCAAAAGGAAATTTTGCAAGAAAATGTTTTCTCTTAAATTTGTTGACTCTTTATAGAATTTCAGGGATGAAAAGACTTTTAAGTTAAGTCCACTCTCAAACCAATGTCTGAATGGCTTTGCCTTCTACATTTTCAGGTATTTGTAAAGGGAAATTCACTCCTTTTCTAGGTTGATGATCATCTTGTTGTTCTTCTTTCTTACCTTTTTCCTTCACTTCTTCCTCGTTATCATCATTGCCTCTATATTGAGCCAAACTGTATTAACCTGAAACTTTTATCCATTTTCTATTTCTGCTCTCTATGCCTGGAAAACAAATTTCATTTATCTTTTAAGTGGTTTAATGGTTTAAAGATAGTTGTCTCACTGGTTCTCATTTATTATTCTACATACATATCACCTCATTGCAACACCTGTAAGTCCTGGATAATATTCCTTTATACTCAGTGCTGAAGCAAGTGGCCAAATAAATGGGAATTTGAAATTTCACTTATTTAAAAGCATTTTTTTCAAAAAGAATATTTAAATGTTTGGGGATAAAATATATTTAATCTGACTCCACACAAGTTAGGGCCAAAGCAGTTATAATAGGACTCTGCATGATCTGCGCAATGACCAACACATTATTGACCCCTCAAAGTCTAGCATGGACTCAAGGCACTAGGATCTTTAGAAGCAAGGGATTAACAGTCACAATAGTGTTCCTATACTTAAGGGGAACACAAGAAAGAGTTCTAGGAAATGCTACTGAGTCCTTACACCTCATCAGAGAGGAGGACCCAAAGGAAAGTTTGATATACACATTAAAGGATGCTTCAGAGATGGGGGGAGGGAGCACTGGGAGAAAGGGAGGGAGGACGGAAAGGAAGGAAAAAAGAGGGGAGGGATCAGGGAGGTTCAGGGAGGGTTGGAGGGAGGGAGGGGACAGGGGTACCTATTACGTTTGTATGAGTAGAAAAATAAATAAAAATATATATTTAACCTGATTTAAATACTACACAACATATATATGTGTCAAATATTACATTGTATCCCATTAATATGTGCAACATTTTTGGTTTTACATATTTCTTAATAACAAGTAAGTAAATACAAGCAGGTTTTCAGTCTGATGTAAGAGGAAGCATACCAAAGAACAGTTATTATATACTCTTCATTAATACTGGACTCCAAACAATTCTTTGTGTCTGTGTCTGTGTGTCTGTGTGGTGAAGCTATGTGCGTGGTGTATGTACATATGTGTATGCAATGTAGAAGACAGAGGAGGATATTAGGGGTTCTGTACTATCACTCTCTGATTTATTCCCTTGAGACAGAACTTCTCCCTGAACTTAGAACTAGCCTGGCAGCCAGCAAGCCCCAGTGATATTCTTTTCTCTGCCACCAACAGTGTTGGGGTTACAAGCACATATAGCCTGGCCCAGTTTCTTATTTGGGTGCTGGGATTTGAACTCAGGTTCTCATGCTTAAACAACAAGCTCTCATTCCCACTAAGCCATTTCTCCAGTCCTTAACTAGAATTTGTTTTTTATTTTTCTAGTTTTATAAGTAGTATTAATGGTTGTCCCTTTTCCCATCCCTCTCCTTCCCATCCTCCTGCCTATCTGCTTATGTGGGCCCCAGGGTTCCCTTTGGGTTGTCTGCATGGGTATGGGCTCAGGCCTCTATGGCAGATTAAGTGGCCCGTTCTTGGGTAGCCTCACTGACAGGACACAGCCCTTCACCTATCTAGCCCTAGCCCCTAAAGATCCCACTGCATGTAACTACTTCTGAGTTCCTCGCTGGTCCATGGGGGAATATTGATATTTCAGTCATTGTGCAGGTCTAGTGAGGATAAATCTCATTGCAGTGAGTTAATAGATGCGGCAGTCCTGTATTAAGTGGAATGTCTTGGCTGGCAATGGGTCACCCCACTTTTAGGCTCTTACAATCTTACCACCCCCTCTTTAACAAGATTCTCTGAGCCTTTGGATAGGAAGAGGTTTGGTTGACTTGATTCTGGCTGAACGTTTTAAGGTTACCAATACTCCACACTCTGGTTGGTGTGGTTGTTTCCTACTCTTCCATTGCACTAAGCTGTGACTTGTTTGGGTGTTGAGATATTTTCTTATCTAAGGATAAAATGAGAGGTGCTTAGGTGGAGGTTTGCTATCAGGTGTTTGTGGTTAGTATTGAGTCATCTGATCCCATCTAGTGTCAATTTTCTCTGTCCCACTCTTGTGTAGACTGTTAACCAGGATTCTTTAACTTGGAAAAAATGAGTAATTGGTGCCACTTACCAAGCTTATGCTAAAAAAAATCATCTGATCAAATTTTTTTACACAGATCAAATGTAATATTTTAACCAAAGTCCATTCAAATGATCATTAAATGGAGGCTTTAATGACACAACACAAAGGGAAAGAGAAAATATGACTGTGTATAAAGGGAAAGAGAAAGTACAACTAATGGAAAAACCTGAAAAGTAGCATATAAAATATGGTCTCATTCTCTGGTCCCTTCGCCCCATATCTTCATTTAACTGACCCTTTACTCTTCTGTATCCCCAAAATTAATTTAGAACAGCTTTTGCAAACTGAGAACCATGTCTTGTGATTTATGTTTCTCTCAGCACCTAGCACAAGTTCACTCAGACAGTGAAGATGAGTAAGGACAGCTAGGCCTTATTCTGTACAATGAAATATGAGACTCACAGTAAGCTAGCAAGGAATGATTGGAGGAGGTAAATCCAGTACAAGGAAAAACTCAGGAGGCTGCAGTCTAATCCCAACTCTGCTAACTTGTTCTATGACCTTGGACAAATCATTTGCTACTGCTCCACTTCATTTTTTTCCTTTGTTCTGATAATGTGTGAAATCCTAGGTTAAAGATGATAATAATAAGCATTCACTAAATATTTACCTTATAATAGGGCCTAAGGTAAGAAGAATTTTTGTGTGTTAACTCATTGCTTTCTCAATTAATTTTAATGTCAAGGAGTTAGGCAACTTGCCCAGAATCATGAATTGTTGCCGCTGGCCTTCTAACTCAACATGACTTCAGGGATGACATGTAACAACTACATGAAATTACTTCCAAATATATAAAAGAAGATTGGTATTCAAAGACATCATTCAGTGGATACTTTGGGAAAATAGTCTGACAAAAATTTTTTAATGATGATATAAAAATGTATCCACACAACCATTTCCATTTTTCACTTTTAGTACACTACTAAATAAATAATTTTATTTTAAATAGCCTTCTTAATTAGGCTTTTTGTTGGGCAACTTTTGACCAACAGTAGATTAACCTTAGTATTTTGAGCATTTGTAAGGTAGGTCAGAAAAATTTATGTTCAGTAAATTAGCTGTATTAAGAGACATTTTTGTTTCTTTCAAAATTTTTTATCATTTTTTTTTGAGCAAGTTTCTTAGGTAGCCCACACTGACTCTGAAGTCACAATATAGCCAAGAACGAACTTGAACTTCTAGTTCTTCTGCCTCCACCTCTCCGGTGCTGGGATTATAGCCCTGTTCCATTTTATGTGTCACTGGAGAATTGGAAGAACACTAGGCAGACACTATCAACTGAGCTTCAGACCCAGGTCACTATTTTCAATTTAATGATATTTTTTATTTAAATTATGGGATAATTGGATCATAACTCCATTCTTAGTTGTGGGGCATTTGTAATAATCTCCTAATTAATCAGCTTTTAGTTTTTTAAATGTCATATTATATAACGTATGTGTTTCTTTTTGTTTGGTCTTTAAAATAAGATTATTCATTCATTTTTGAGTGAATGTTATTAATACATAATAATTATTAAGGATTCGAGATGAACAAAGTTAACAAAGAATGGAATTTAAATATCCTTATCTTTCTTCTGAGAAGTCAGTTTTCTAAAACAATCATTATATAAATTTTTCAAAAATTATGCTTCGGGAAAATAAATTACAAAATGCTTTTTTAAAAGCACTAATTTTGTTTTCTTTTTCTGTCTCTCTCTCTCTCTCTCTTTCTCTCTCTTTCTTCACAGTAACTGTTTTGAGCCCAGCAGAAAAAGGTAAGTGGATATTGTGAACTATACTGATCATGAATATATTATATATCCTTTCTTCCTAAGAGTAATTATATAAAGTTTATAAACTGAGCAAATTTGCTAAGAATACACTTAATTCACTGGAAAGTTTAGGATGATAGTTTTAAAGGAGTTGTACCTAGAAATAGAGTAGAACATATTTTCAGTGGCGCTTTTGGCTACAGGGTAGGATTGGAAACTATTAGAATTTTTGATGAGAGGGACACAAATAACCACAATGTCTTCCATGGAAATCCAAGTTTTCTCTTAGTCTATCACTATTGTCCTAACTACCTAGCTTTTCTCCTTCATTCATCGCCTTTTCAAAGTATGGAGTAAGGGTCCCACACACCTTTGCCTTCACAGTTTCCCTATATTTACTGTATTCCTATCCCCACTTGGCCACAATATTAGTTTGATATGCTTTTTTCTAAAGATATTGAGGCATTTTCCATTTAAAAATATAGATTAAGTATGAATCTCAGCAAACATCTCAGCAATAGCCAGATGATTTATGAAGCCACTTTATAGTACCACTTTTAATTCTCATTTTTACAGGACTTGATCGTTGTAACTCTTTAAAGTACCTAGAGTTGACAATCTTCTGTTTCACTGCTCATTTAACATGGGCAGCTGCTGCAAAAATAACAGAGAGCCAGACTGGAAAACAGTAGTCCACAGTAATCAACATGAGGGTTCTAGGTATAGCTTGTCTGAATTCAAAACCTGGCTCTGTTCCTTCTTAATAATTTTCATATCCATTTTAATTTTATTTGTATATATAGTAGTAATAATACTACCTAATTAATAAAGTTTTTGGGAAAACAAGGTGATATTAAGCATACATGAAGTAGTTAGAACAAAGATGAACAAAGCACAGCCTAACAGCTCAATAAATATTTGCTTCCCTTGTTATCAAATTGGGGGATATTTCAAGTTTCCTTTTATTCTTATATATGGTTCTTAAAGTTAGAAATCATCTTTGTGTGGCCTGGGGAGATGACTCAATGGTTATAACATTTTCTTCACAAGCAAAGATCCCTAGATCCCACATAAAAATGTCAGGTAGATAGGGTGGCGACCCGTAATTCTGGCCCTGGAAGGAGAAGCCTAGGAAGCTCCAGAGCAAAGAAATAAGGAGGTGAACAATACAGAATGATTCCTAATGTCACCCTTGGGCCTCCTCCACAGGCACACACACTCAATTACCCTCTTGTACACATGCCCTCACACACACACATACACTCGTCCACATGCAAACACACACATGCACACACACAAAAAGAAATAAGCTCTGCACATAAATATTAATGACTTATAAATGAATATTTTCCAGCACATAAATATTAAATACTTATAAATGAATATTTTCCAGCTGGAGGCATATTTAAATGATGTTCTACAATAAAAGACATGACAATATCATTGTTGATATTGTGGAAACTGTGCCTTACTTACCCTATTATCATGTATACTTTATATTTTTTAATATTTACATTAACAGATGATGCAGATATTATTGTGTCAACATTATGTAGAAATAATTTATACAAAATACAGGAAGTGTCATGTTTTGAATGTGTGTTGTCCCCCACAACTAATCAAACAAAAACTCATTGGTGTCCCTTATCAATAGCATAAATTATGTGGAAGACAGAATACCAGGACTTAAAGACAAGACAGAGGACTTCATAAAACTAAGTAAACACTTGAAAAGCATGTACTAGAATTCAGGAATACCATGAAAAGACCAAATCTAAAGTCATGAGCATAGATGATTATATCATATGTAGAAAGTTCAGTTTGTGAATGTTACAATCTGTTGTTACTTTTATGTCAGTATTCTCAAAGATAGTAGAATCTATAACTAAAATAAAATTTAATTGTAACTGAAAGTCAAAATTCACATGTTTAAAAAAATTCTGGACCTTAGATCACATTACTGAAGGATGATGTGAAGCTCCTTTTCAGACACTTTCTGCTGATTGCAGCAATCCTTAGTGCTCCTTTGTGACACCATAACCAATCTCTGTCCCCTTCCCATTGCTATCTTCTCTCTGTATATATGTATCCAGATTTTCTTTAGAATACCAGTTACTGGGTTGGGGCTCAGTCTAATCTGGTATGACCTGCTCTGAACTTGATTACATACAGAAAAGATCTTGTTTAGGCATCAATTTACTTAAATACTGTCTGGCATCTATTATTGGGCCTTATGTAGAAATAGGCTAATAGGCCACAACTATTCGCGGCATCTAATGACTCCATGAATCTGTGGTCTGTTACCAATTACATTGAACCCTTAAAATAAAATGAGGTTACACTGCTGTCAGAAGGAACATTTTTTAATATAGAGAAAGAAAATATAAGCCAAAGAAATGAAATTCTCAAGTGATATAACTTTACATTATTTCCAAAGTTAAGGAAAACTACAGTCAAACATTTGAAAATTCCTCATCTACGCCATGATTCTTGTATTGGGTTGAACCATCTCCTCCTAAAATTCATGGTTACTTGGAAGTTGCAAATGTGTCTTTATGTGGAAATGGAATACACGATGATATTTCATTTCTCTGATATTTGCTGAGACGATTTATGTCCTCATATAGCATATATTTTAGAAAATTTCTATGGACTGAGAAAAAGAATGTTTATTCTTTGTTGCTTAGATGGAATGTTGTATAGATGTCTGTTCTGTTCATTCAATCAATGCTTTTGTTTAGTTCTTGTGTTTCCATTTATTTTTGGTCCAGATGACCTGCCTTCTGGTGAAAGTGGGATACTAAAATCTCTCACTATTATTGTGGTAGGAATAATCTCTGACTTTATATCTAGTAGTATTTGCTTTATGAATTTGGGAGCACCTCTATTTAGTAAATGTATATTTAGAATTTTGATATCTGATGGATTGTTCTCTTTTTTTGTGTGTGTGCGTGCGTGCATGTGTGTGTGTGTGTGTGTGTGTGTGTGTGTGTGTGTGTGTCTGTCTGTCTGTCTGTCTATGTCAGAGGGCACGTGTGTGTCTCTGAAGACCCAAAAGTGATACCCTGAATTGCACTACCTCCTCTTTGGTTTGCTCTGGAGTTTCTAAGGCTCTGCTTTCCATTGCTGCCTGACATTTTTACATGGGATCCAGAATCTGAACTCAGAACCTTCTGCTTGTCATCTCTCCAGCCCAGATCATTCTCCTAATGAATATGAAGTTACCGTCTTTATTTCTTCTGACTAACTTTGATTTGAAGTCTATTTTGTCACATATTAGAATATCTGCCCCTGCTTATTTTCTGGCTCCATTTGCATGGAATATGAATTTCATTAATCGTGAGGTGTATCTACCCTGAATAGTGAGGTATGTTTCTTGGATCCTGTTTTCTTACATAGTCTACATCGTTTTTTAAACTTTATTTACGTGTGTGTGTGTGTGTGTGTGTGTGTGTCAAAAGGCACTGTATGTCCCTGTGGAAGACCAAGAATGACTTTGGAATCATCCTGGATTGCTTCTACATCCTTGCTTCGCTCTGGGAATTCTCAGGCTCTGCCCACCAGGACCAGAAGTGCAGGCCGCCGCCATTTTTGCCTGGTGTTTTTACATGGGACCTGGGATCTGAACTCAGGACCTTCTGATTGTGAAGCAGTCTTAACCCCTGAGCCATCTCTCCAGCCCTAGTCTACATCATTTAATTGGAAGATTATGAGCATTGCTATTTAGTCGTGGTATTAAGATATTTGTATTGATTTACGTAGTTTTGTTTTTGGGTTTTTGGGTTTGTTTTCTTAATCCTCTACATGTTATTTTATTGCTTAGTGTGACTTTTGGGAAGTGATTGCTTTTCTCTTCTGGATATAGTATTCCTGATAGAATCCTCTGTAAATCTGGTTTAGTGGTCATATATTCCATTTGTTTATTTTTATCATGGAAATTTTTTATTTCTCCTTCAAATTTTATGGATATTTCGTTGGGTATAGTATTTTACGTTGACATTTTTGGTCTTTCAGTCTTTGGAGTACATCTTGCCAGGTTCTTTTGGATTTAAAAGTTTCTATAGATGGCCGGGGAGATGGATCAGTGGTTAAAGTTTTTGTCTCACAAGCAAAAGGACCTGAGTTCAGATCCCCAGATTCCACATAAAAATGTTGACCAGATATGACTGTGTACTGCACTTCCTGCCCTGGGAGGTGGAACCTAGGAAACCATAGAGGAAAACAATAAGGTGGAACAACAATCCAGAATGATTTCTGATGTCATTTTTGGGCCTTCACAGGCACACACACACTCAAGTGCCCTCTTCTACACACACGCCTATTCGCCCATATGCAAAACACACACACACACACACACACACACACACAAAAACACGCGTGCGCGCGCACGCACACAATTGAATAAACAATAAAAAAATTAAAAAAAAAGAAATTTGACAGTAGCAAATAAGCAAGACTTTTGTGTCAGCACTTCCTTTGCCACTTACCATGTATATTACATGGGTACTTTAACCTTAGTTTCACTTTCCTCTTCTGTAAAATTAAGATGATGCTTTGATTCTATGGTTATTTTGACCATGAATGTAAAATGTACCTATATACCTTAACAATGGCCAAATAAATGAGAAATATAAATAATATAATATTAAATACTATAAGTTTATGAAATGTTAATATATTCTGTCTTAAATGATATCAGTAAAATTTATCTCAGGATGATACCCACAGATTAATTCCCAAAGCAATCAGAAATGCAGACAAAAGAGAAATAATCTGCAGGATATGAGATAGATAAAATCAATGGCCCAGATGGATCGGGTGGGGCAGAACATCACAGTGTCAATTAGGTCTCTTCCATCACCCATTTCCTGAAACTTTATTTTATACAGGAACATAAATAGGAGCTTGGAATCAGGTTGCAAGTTCAGGTGAAGGACTTGTGATTACTGGAAAGAAAAGACAGAGAATTGAGAGTCCTCCTAGCTTCCAGCACATGCTCAGACAACCAGTCCGTGATATCAAGAGAAGTCAGCTTTGTACAGAATTCCTCACATAATGTGAAATTCCTTTGTCAAGATGACATTCTGACCATCACTTTCCTTCAGGTGGCCCCCTACAAAATATTATTACTGGATGATGATGATTACTGTTATGGATACTATCATTGAACAGAACCTGAAATGTCTTTTTTCTTTTTGTAATACTTTATTTACTTAAGAGAGGGTGAAAAGGGAGAGAGATCGGGAGACAGGGACATGCATGCGTTCCATGGCCCACAGGTAGAGAATAGTGGATGACTTTCAGAAGTCTCTCCTTCCACCATGTATGTTTCCATGGGTTGAACTCATGTTGCCAGATTTGTGAGCGGGCACCTTTCTCACTGAGCTACCTCAAGGGCCTGAAAGGCCTTTCTTCTAAGAAGTATAAGATATTCCAGGGCTTTAATTCCTCATGATTATTTCTGTGACTGAAGGGTCAAGATCTATGCATTCATATTGTATAGATAGAACAATGAGATTCAAATAAGCAAGTAAAATGTCTTCATCTATTTATTCTGATTCTTGTACAAAAAAGGAACTAAAGCCCAGATCATCCGAGTCATAGGTCAAAATAGTATACACTGTATCAGCCTTGGAGATTCAGAACTCAGAATTTTTCAAGATACAAATTTCTATCTTCTTCAATATTAAAAATATGATAAAATCTACTCATAGGTCAAAATAGTATACACTATATATCAACCTTGGAGATTCAGAACTCAGAAATTTTTTAAGATATAAATTTCTATCTTCAATACTAAAAATATGATAAAAATCTACTCTTTTGTCTTCACAATTGCATTACAAAGATGACTTTACTCATAATACTCTATATTTTAAAAGTATTTTACCCCAGAAAAGAACATTATAGATAATCTGGTTGTTAGAAATTTAATAGGACCAAGGATGGAGTGAGGCTAAGAGATGAATATAAGGACAGGATGGATGTCAGGCACAGTGAAAATATAATTAAGAGCAATACATTGCCTATAGTTGCTTATCTTCTAAAAAGGACATTAATCATTTTAAACAGAAGTTCAACTCATGCTTTGCCAATCCATTTGGATTTTTAATGATTTACACACTAAATTCTGTTTTCTCTCTTCAAGTTAAATGATTCTAATTATTTGCCTTCTCAGAAATTGATGTACTTCATAAATATTCAAGCTATTATAGACTGACTTGAATCATTCAGTCCCACTGCAGATTCATAGGATGTAACGTTATTTGGAGACAGGGCTTTGAAAAAGATAATTAAGTTAAAATGGGATCACTGGAGTAGTGCCCTCAAAAGAGAAGGGAATTTGTATACAGGTGACTACACACAGAAGAGAGTGTGAAGACAGGGACAATAGTATCTGTCTACATACCAAGACGAGAAGACTCGAAAAGGAGCAACACCTCTGCCACATAGATCTTAGATTTTAGTCTTTAGATTACTAAGAAAATAAATTACTGTTGTTTAATGTCATAGTCCATGGCATTTTATTGTGACCTAAGGAAACCGATATTAGAGTTTAATCAGATTTCTACTTGAAAATTCAGAGCATGAAAATAAACTCCTTTGTGTCAGATTCTCCATTACACTAATTTTAATTTATTGGTGTTATTTTCAACAATAGAGGAATGAGAAGGCACTAGAGGAAAAACTGATACCACAAAATGATCTTTTATATGTACCTCCTAATTGCATGGATAATCTTCAGTATGGTTTTGAATAGTTACATCAGTGCTCTTTATCTTGTCTCTATTTATATTTTAATTAATTAATTAGTTAAAGAACAGCGTATATAGCCAAGACTGGCCTAGAACTTCCCATCCTTCTGTCTTAACCTGCCAAGTGGTAGAATCTACAGGTATGTGCACCACACCCATCAAGTTTTCTTAGGACACTGAAGATTGAACCCCGGGTTTTGTGGCCTTGTGTGAATGATAGGCAAGTGCTCCTTCAGTGGGTTTTATATTCCTATGCAGTGTTCTTGATAATATATAAATTGGAAAGAAGCAAGCTATACTTCTGACAAAAACTTGATGTCTAAAGAATATAAGGTACTCTAAAAAATAGAAAACAAAGAAAAAACACAATTTAAAAATGAGCAATAGATCTAAGTAGACATTTCTCAAAAGAAGACATTCAAAGTGGCCAGCCAAGCATATAATAAAAAATTTGACATCACTAACCATCATGGAAATATAAATCAAATCACTATAAGACATTAATTCAGTCCAATAAAAATGATTGTGATCAAGAAGACACAAAATAATTAGTGCAGGTGGTGGAAAGAAAACCCTTGCACATTATTGGTGGGAATATAAATTAGTACATCATTTATGGAAGTCAGTATGGGGTTTTCTCAAAAAAATAAAAAATTGAACTTGATCCAGTTATATCAATCCTAGATATACCCCTAAAAGGAATGAAATCATTTCATGGAGATATAGACACCTGCATATCCATTGTATCACTGTATGTTCATTGTATCACTATTCACAAAAACCATAAAATGGAAATAACCTAAATATCCATAGAGTTTGAGGCCAGTCTATAACATACATTCTAGGTTGTCATGAGCTATTAAAAAAGACCATGTCAGCAAACAATGTTGATAATGCTATTAAGAATACACTATTTTTATTCATTTTTAAAACATTATAATGAAAACTTGGGGGGAAAATGCCTCCTTTATAGGTTAACATATTTCTAGAAGATTCACTTCTCAATTCAAATATAGAAATATATAACAAAAATTTCAAATTCTCCTCACAGGGCTGGAGAGATGGATCATGAGTTAATGAAAGTTAAAAAAAATTCTCATAATGTTCCCTCTCCTTGCAATATAATTCCATAGAAAACTACTTTTTCATTGTTTTATTTGTGTTCTTCTGGATCTTTGTCCTTGCATGTACATGTGAAATAAGTATAGATGCACATATATATATATATGTAGGTTTTACTTTTTATAATTTTTTAAAATTTTATTTATTTTGCATATGTGTGCACCCCCACACACGCATGTGTGTGTGTGTGTGTGTGTGTGTGTGTGTGTGTGTGTGTGTATCACAAGGTACTACTATTTGTCCCTGTGGAGGACCAAGGATGACTTTGGGAATCATCCTGGATTGCTTCCTTTTTGCTTCCCTCTGGGCTTTCCCAGGTCAGTCCACCAAGGCTGGTAGTGCAGGCCATCACCGTTTCTGTCTGACATTTTTATGTGGGACCTGTAATGCGAACTCAGGACCTTCTGCTCCAGCCTTAGGCTTTACTTTTTAAAATTGTGTGACATTATGCCTGTAGTCTGTAATTTGGCTTTTCACTTTACAATATATTCTCCCTGGCAATGCATATAAATATTTTTCATTTTAAAAATAATCTTCAGGGGACTTTATAATATTGATTTGCTGTGATTCATTTGACAATTTGCTCATGAGCTTAAAAATTAAAATACTAAAATGTCATAAAATGGGAACAATGCTGTCCCTAGAGGCACTGCACATGTGGCTTCTGTGTCCCATGTGTGTCAGACGGTGACAGAGAGGAGATGAGACTATTTCTACATTCAATGTTCTGATCTGTGGACAACTGAATGATTAATAGTCAGACATGCCACACTGTCTGTCAAAACCCTGAATTCCATATCTGTGTGCTCACAACATGAAGGCCCCCCATGAGGTAGGCTCCATGTGCACAAGATGTGGATGGCCTCCCTGGTTTAGGGCTCTGTATGCTCACAAGGTGCATGGCCTCCTGTGTACTCACAAGTGGAATGGTCTCTTATGAGCTAGGACTCTGTGTGCCCACAGCAGGGATGATCTCCCGTGGGCCAGGTCTCTGTGTGCCCACACCATGAACTTAGTCTCACAGAAGATGGTCAAAACTGCTATTCTTCAGCTTTATCATGTGTTTTTAACTATGTGTAACTGAGGGAGCTGATCATAATTATCTACACCCTTAATGTATTTTCTTTTATTCCTTACATATTATTTTATACTGTTCAATTTAAAAAATTAGGACATAAAGGCAGGAGGTGGACATGCTAGAGAAATACCAGGGGAAGTGGGTGGGAGAAAAGGGTAACTATGATCATTATCTATGTTGTCTCTGCATGTATAAGATTATAAAAGTTGACAAATAAAAAACAAAATTAATTTTAAAAAGGGAACAATGCAGAAATGCATAAAGTAGAAAGTCTTTGGAAACATATCAGGTTTAAGGATATAACAAGGTTCAGTAATATATTTGTAGAAGTCATTTTCACCCTTTGCATTTGGGTCCACTTCTTCATTAGCTTCATCTAAAGGTACCATTTCAAAACTCTGACTTACCTATTTTTCAGCACAGCTCTCCCTAATTAGCTGGACTGGAATTTCCATGCCCTCATGCCTTTCCAACATGCCCTTGAAACCTGCACTTATGTTTGTAGGATTTGTATTTGGCTTCTTCATTTTTAGGATGTCACTGCATTTGAATAGTCCATTCTTTTTATTCCCGAGTAGTATTCCACATCGTAGATGTACCACAGTTTGATATTTCATTCACCAAGTTGGGATCATTTGGGTTATTTCCAGGGTGGAGTTATTATACAAGATCCTAGATTAAATTCCCAGAACATGAAATAAGTGAATGGTAGGGACAGGCCTTTGTAGGAAATATGTTTTTATTTTTCTTTGTTAAATATAAGGAAATGAGATATTTTGATTCATATAGTATGCTTAATTTTCCAATTTGTAAAGTTTTTCACTTTTATTAAGAGTATTTCTTCATTTTTTACAAACCAAATGAGTTGTCCTGCCCCCTCCCGGACTCCCCACTCCACTTCCACTCTGCCCTCCCTTCCCCAACCCATGCCCCTCCTACCGTCATGACTGTCTGCTTGTGTGGATTACAGGGCTCCCTTCTGGTTGTGTGTACTAGCAGAGGACCAGGCCTCTGTGGTAGTATAAGTGGCCCTTCAGTGAGGAGATGCATAGGTGGGGGTGCTCCCCTTCACATATCTGGCACCTGCCCCTATAATTCCTACTGCTTGTAGTTATTTTTCCTGAGGTCTTCGCTGATCCATGGGGGAATATTGACATGTCAACCATTGTATAGACCTGGTGGGGGTAGGTCTCATTGCAGTGAGCTCCTGAATGCAGCAACCCAATTGCGTCTGGGATGACCTGGCCTTTAGTATACCTCTCCACCTTTAGGCTCTTAAAAATCTTACCACTCCCTCTTCCACAAGGTTTCCTGAGCTTTAGGATGGGAAGAGATTTAGATGGCCTGATTAGGGTTGAGTGTTCTGGGGGTTGCAGATACTCTGTACTCTGGTCAGTTGTGATTTTCTACTTCACTGTTCTTCCATTGCAAGAGGGTGTATTTTGATTCAGTGTTGAGATCTTTTATCTAAGTATATAATGAGAGATGTTCAGATGGCAATTTACTGTAAAATATTTAAGGTTAATACTAAGACATGATCGTGTGTGTGTGTGTGTGTGTCTGTGTGTGTGTGTGTGTGTGTATACAGGAGGGTGGGCATGTATCCTGGACAGAGGACCACTTTTGGAAGTTGACTCTCTTCCACTTTTGTGATGGTTCTGAGGAGTAAACTCAAGTCATCATAATTGCACAGCCAGTGCCTTACCCACAGAGCCATCTTGATGGCCCAGTATGTTTAACTTTATAAGTAACTTTAGTGAGATAGATTTATGGATTGCATCAACAAAAGGGAGTACATTCTGAGGAACCTGATATGTGATTGGTAGCATTCTCATGTTGCTTTCACAGCTAATGAGAATTGATTCATAAATTCCTTCCTACATGCAGACAACAATCCATTTTCCTTTAGAGTCTGCTGTGACTATTTCTAATTTTTTTATTATTTATTCAATTGTGCATGTGTGAGTGTGTGAGTGTGTGTGTGTGTGTGTGTGTATGTGGAACCACGGGCGAATTCGGAAACCACCATGGACCGCCTCCACCTCCTCCTTGTTTACTCTGCCACAGGACTCACAGGCTCCGCCCTACCAGGACCAGAAACGCAGGCCGCCCCGCTACTGCCCTGGCGTCTATACGTGGGG
Source organism: Typhlomys cinereus (assembly GCA_023101885.1). Lineage (NCBI taxonomy): Eukaryota > Metazoa > Chordata > Mammalia > Rodentia > Platacanthomyidae > Typhlomys > Typhlomys cinereus. The sequence goes on along the minus strand of JALPQD010000042.1, from coordinate 2,985,042 downwards.
TCTAGGATCCGAACTCAGGACCTTCTGCCTGCAAGGCAGAGGCTTAACCCCTGAGCCACCTCTCCAGCCCCTGCTGTGACTATTTCTGATAAAATGAAAGTAATAGGCTTCACTTAATCCAAATTGCACTTATAGAATAATGATATCCCAACTATATATTTTAAGATAGGAAAGAAAGCAATGATTATTAATGAAAATATTAGAAATATTTGCCAGGCGTATTTTGTTATACCCAACCTGAAACAATCGAGGAAATGTTTGTTAGACACCAAGAAGAGAACTAAAAATATTTTCCTCTTCTTTAACAAAGTCATGGTGTCTTTGTCCTTAAAATCTATATTATTTTATTACCATTTTATAGAAAATAGACTTTTAAGAAGAGGAAAGAAGGGTTTGGAGAGGTGGCTCAGGGGATAAGCCTCTGCCTTGCAGGCAGGCGGAAGGTCCTGAGTTCCTATCCTAGACCCCACATATAGACGTAGGGCGGAAGCGGGGGTGGCCTGCGCTTCTGGTCCTGGTAGGGCGGAGCCTGTGAATCACCGGGCAGAGTAAACAAGGAGGTGGAGGCGGTCCGTGATGGTTCCCGAATTCACCCGTGGTTCTACACACAAGCTCACACACGCACAATTGAATAAAAAAAAATTACAAAGTAAAATTAGAGGAAAGAAAAGAAAAAATGCATTTATTTTTATAAAATTAATTTATTAAATTATGTCAGATATGTCCACACATTTAAACTCTTAGTTCTCTCACAAAAAAGTTGTGGGACAGACATTTTAAGAATGTATGTATGTATGTGTTTATCAATATATTTAAATATGTGTTTTTGGCTGTATGTTTTCACACATGTAGATTTGCATATGCATAATTTACATATGCATATTTATAGTTTTCCAGCTTTTCAGAGACACATGATTTAGGGGGTATAACCAATCATGATGGGGAAAGCATGGTAGTAGGGGCATGATGCAGTTGGTCAAATTACATCTATATTCAAGAAGCAGAAAGATGAATGCTGATATATAGCTGGCTTCTTTTTTTCCATATTCTGTGTGGGATCTCGATCCATGAAGTGTTGCCCTCCCTACATTCTGGGCGAGTCTTCTTTCCTCAGTTAAACTTCTCAAGAACAGCCATCACAGTTATACCCAGAAGTGTGTTTCCTAGGTGATTCCAAATCAAATCATATTGACAGAAAAGATCAATTAATCATCATAGACTGTAATTCACACTTATAAACATATATATCATGTTAGCTTAGTTGGGTGTTGTATACCAGCTCCTAATCCACAAGAACTAGAGAGTTCTTTTGAGGTAAAAATGTGTGGGCTAAGGTATAATTCCTATGTGGACTTTCAGTTTGACATATATTGGAAAGAAAGAAGAGAATGAAAAGAAAGAAAGGAAAGGGGGAGAAGAAGAAGAAGGGAAAAGGAAAGGGAAGAGAAAAGGGAAAGGGGAAGTAAGAAAGGGGAAAAGAAAAACAGCAAGTTTTTAAGCCCTGCTTTGCATAATGGCTGGAAAACTTGTAAGATTCATTACCATTCAAAAATTGGGATAGAAGGAAAACATGACCTGATTCATAAGAGACTTTAGAAATTGATCACCAGTAGGTACCTAATGGATAATTTGGAAAAAATTAATGTACTTTGACTAAAAACCCCACTTTGGAGGTTGATTTTAATGAGGAAAACCATGCCTTTCAAAATATGTCACATGCATTCATCAGATTTTTATTCTACCATCTTAAAGACTCTTTGTAATTAACTGGATAAACCCTAGAATCAACTAAGAACTCCAATGCCACAGGTAGCTGAAACATGGAAACATCTCCTGGGAAATTATTGCTTTTTGATGAAGTGTCCCTAGAATCCTGGGCAAAAACTGAGATTCTTAACTCATTCTTGATGCTCCTTCAAACATCTTCTCTAAAGGTCTGTTTTCTCTTGGTTTATGAGTGCAAGAAGAGGCAGAACAAGTAAAGTAAGGCAGCATATGCAACATTTGGATCAGCAGCCCATTGTTATGCATTCTGTTCAGAGGTAAATGTGACTTCTGACAGGAAAATTTCCCCTTTATCATTATCTGGAGAATTCTGTCATGAGTCACAGTGAGGGTTTTATTCAGGACTCTCAATTTCTAGGTCTTCAACTACTGACCCTATTTGAATTACAGTGTGTAATTGCAAGGTACTCCTCTCTCATCATTTTACCTCACTACCAACACAGATGCTTTTAGTCATCAGTCGTTACAAAAGATTGTACAGAAAATAATCTCTTTTTAAACCGGAGAGTAGCTTTTAAAGAAAAACTATTTGCTGCATAATGGCTACAATAACGCACGGCTTTAGCATCTGTGTGCTGAAAATATGTAAAGCCACTTTATTTTCCCCGGTCCCTACTTCAAAGTTCATATTGCTACATTCAGAATAGTCTATCATATTCACCTAAGAATGTGTACACAAACATCCTCCCTTTTTCTCGCAACTCTAATTCTCTCTCTCTCTCTCTCTCTCTCTCTCTCTCTCTCTCTCATTTCTCATTAATTACCAGGGGCAAAACATACAAAAGTCAGCCTGCTGTCCAAATACATTACTAACAACACCTTCAGACCACTTCCACCATGTAATTTTAGATTTTAGATTTTTAAATTTTCATTAAGGTATTTATGTGTCATTATTTTAGGAAAAGAACACAAGTAGTCACTCTAACATCAGAAGCTAATCTTCTAATGGGTTTTTCACATTATGATGCAATGTAAAACAAATGAATGCTTAGTTAAATTTTTCTCTGGCATTTGGCTGTTTCTTATGGATGATTTCTGTTGCTCTTACAAACTCTTACATTCTGTAGAAGGAAAGGAAAAAGCAACTTGAAAGACTTTGGATTCTCATGTGATAATCTTAGATCCAATAGCTTCCAATGCCGGTGACTATAATAACTAATGACTATGTCTGTCTTCTTAAAAAAAAAGGTACTTTCTCATTTCATTCCAATGTTCATGAACAGTGACAGCTCAGGGTTACAGCTCATACATAGACTGATTTCTCCAGGGATATGATATCTCACTGGTGCATCATATTTAAAAAAGACTCTATCTCCTGGTAGTTTACAAGTATTCTATATACAAAAATTAATTATTAAGAAATATGTTAGTCAAGTGTGATGGCTTAGCACCCATGAGGCTAAGGTAGAAGTAATGCCACTAGTTCAAAGCTAGTCTAGGCTACATAATGAATTCTAGGCTAGACTGAGCTATAACATGTGACTCTTTCATAAAAGCAAATAACCAAAAGAACAAATATGTCAGAAAGGGAAATATGTTACATTTTTAAGGTAGATGTATTATAGATTTGTACCCACTTGGAAGCAAGTTTAGGAACATTATCTATCTAGAGAGAAACATAAACTCAAGAATAATGAGTTCTATCTGTAGTTCAAGAATAGTCATTTCAGGGTACCAGCAGAGATGAATTACTTGCCAGGGATGTTGGAGAGGAGATTCATTCTTGATGTGCCAAACGGCCTATAAAAGCAGTGTTTCTCTTCGTTCTTCTTAGTTCCGAATGAGCTGCAGGAGTTGTTAGATTTTTGGGCTCCATTTCAGAAGGCTAATTCAGGTCATTGGGAAAAATCTTAGCAGTATACATTCAAATACTTCTCTGGGTGATTCTGATGCACAGTAAAATCAGAATTACTGATCTAAGGGGGAAAACTCTAGACCGGGAATGAAGAGATTTTGATTCCAGTTCCATTGCTTCCATAATCTCCATAGGTGACCTCTGTTACATCAAAACGAGAAGGAAGATCTAGACAGTTTCTATGATTTCCCTCATTGATAAGATTCTTATGAAATCTGTAGTGTAGTCCTATTATATTAGTCCATTAAATAACTTAAATTTTATTACCTAGCCTAATTTTCTTACTTATTTATAAAAAGAACATAAAACCTACATAAATCCTTGGAATACACAATTAGGCCAATTTTTAATGAATAATAAAATTTGGACCAAATTAATGTCTCACACTGGCCATTTTAATTATTGGAATAAAAATATGGTACATGATCTTTTTTATTTATTTTTTTATTTCCGCTCATACAAACTTACCAGGTACACCAGTCTCCTCCCTCCCTCCAAACTCCCACTGCCCTGTGGCCCCCTCCCCTCCCACGCTCCTCATCCCCAGTGCCTCCCCCTCCCATCCCCGGAGCATCCTTTAATGTGCATGCCATAGTCTCCTCTGGGCCTCTTCTCCGATGAGGTGCAAGGACCCAGTGGCATTTCCCAGAACCCTTCCTTTGTTCCTCTTAGGCATAGGAACACTACTGTGGCTGTCAATCCCTTGCCTCCAAGAATCTTAGTGCCTTTAGCCAATGCTAGACTTTGTGGGGTCAATAGTGTGTTGGACATTGCACCGGGCATGCAAAGTCCAATTATGATTGCTTCGGCCCTAACTTGTGTGGAGTATCTTGCATATCATTGCTCCTCCCATACTTATGCTCTTACAATCTTACTGCCCCCTCTTCCACAAACTTCCCTGAGCTTCAGGATGGGGAGAGATTAGGCTGGCCTAGTTCCAGGTGGTTGATATAAGGTCTCTGAAGTTCTGTATTATGGGTTTGTTGATTTTTTTTCCAGTTTTGCTGCTCCTGCAATGCCCTTCACTCCATCCTGTTGGGCATTGGATGTCACCCCCTGGCCAGAGATGAAAAGCTGTTAAACTAGAGTCTTGTTATAAGAGTATATTCAAAGGTAGATGTAATAAAAGTAGGAAACGGCAGTGAGGGAGGGGTCAATCACCCATTTGCAAAATGGTTACTTTTTATCTGCCAGACTATATGCCCTCCCCTTCTGGTGAAATCATACCCCATCAGTTGTAAATGATCAGGAACGAACGTCTGTGAACTTAACCAGATGTCTCATAACTTACTTGCACCTTGATGGTGGCCTATTTTCTCTGCTGTAACATGGTCCCCTCTCTCCTTGTTTCTGGTGTGACCCTCCTACCCCATCCCTCCTGTTCATAATCCTTGCAATTATTGTAGGTATTACAGAGATTTATCCTTGAGTGTCTCTAAATGGGTTTGGTTTTAGGAGCCACCTATTAGGGAGTACATACGGCACTTAATTTTCTGGGTCTGGGATACTTCACTCAATATAATTGCTTCTAAACTTTAAAACCCTAAAGAAAGAAATTGCAGAAGACACCAGAAGGTGGAAAGATCTCCCATGTTCCTGGATTGGCAGAAACAACATCGTAAAAATGACCATCCTACCAAAGGCAATATACAAATTCAATGCTATACCAATTAAAATCCCAAAGCAATTCTTCAAAGAAGTTGACCAAACAATCTCAAAATTCATATGGAGGCACAAAAGACCCAGGATAGCAAAGACAATCCTGAGTAACAAAAATACTGCTGGAGGTATTACCATACCAAACCTTATTCTATACTACACATCCATAGTTATAAAGACAGCCTGGTACTGGCTCCAAAATAGACACACAGATCAATGGATAAGGATTGAAGACCCAGATATAAGCCCACAAAGTTACAGCCATTTGATGTTTGACAAAGGGGCCCAAAGAATCCAATGGAAAAAGAACAGCATCTTCAACAAATGGTGCTGGCAAAACTGGATATCCACATGCAGAAGATTAAAATTGGACCCATACTCATCACCATGTACAAGACTTACATCCAAATGGATCAAGGACCATGATATAAGACCAGAGACTATAAACTCTAGGGAACTCCCTCGAGCTGATTGGGCTAGGCCAACATTTCCTAAACAGACATCCAATAGCCCAGTCAGTGCTACCAACTCTCAACAGTTGGGATCTTGTGAAATTAAAGAGCTTCTGTTCAGATAAAGAGATTGTAACACGAGCTCAAAGGCAACCCACAGAATGGGAGAAAATCTTCACTAACCACATATCTGACAGAGCTCTACTGTCCAGAGTGCACAAAGAACTTAGAAAACTAAACACCAAGGAAACCAATGCCCAAATTAAAAAATGGGCCCTGGAACTTAAAAGAAACTTTACCAGGGATGAAATTAAAATGTCTAACAAATATCTTAAAAAATGATCCACTTCTTTAGCCATCAGGGAAATACAAATCAAAACTTCCCTGAGATATCATCTCACCCCAGTCAGGATGGCAAAAATCCACAATACAAACAACAACAAATCTGGAGAGGATGTGGAGAGAGGGGAAATCTCCTACATTGCTGGTGGGAATGCAGGCTCATACAGCCACTCTGGCGAGCCATCTGGAGATTCTTAAAGAAATTAAAGATTGAAATGCCATATGACCCTGCTATTCCACTTTTGGGAATAACCCCCCATACAGCAAAAATTCACCTCGATAGCACAAGCACGACCATGTTCATAGCAGCACTGTTTACAGTAGCAAAGTTATGGAATCAACCCAAATGTCCAACAGTTCACGAGTGGATAAGGAAAAAGTGGTACATCTATAAAATGGAGTACTACTCAGCCATCAAAAATGATGAGTTACTGGAATTTGCCGGGAAATGGATGTCATTAGAAAGAATTATATTAAGTGAAGTATCCCAAACCCAGAAAATTAAGCGCCGTATGTACTCCCTAATAGGTGGCTCCTAGTACCAAACCCACCCAGCCCACCCTGAGACATTCAAAGGTAAATCTATGTAATACCTACAGTAATTACAAGGATTATGAACAGGAGGGATGGGGTTGGAGGGCCACACCAGAAACAAGGAGAGAAGTGACCATGTTACAGCAGAGAAAATAGGCCTCCATGAAGGACTGCAGGTAAGCAATGTGACACTCAGTTAAGTTCACAGACATTCGTTCCTGGTCATTTACAACTGAGGGGGTATGATCTCACGAGAAGGGGAGGGCATATAGTCTGGCAGATAAAAAGTAACCATTTTTCAAATGGGTGATTGCCCCTCCCTCACTGAGGTTTCCTACTTTTATTACATCTACCCTTGCATGTGCTCTTATAATAAGACTCCAGTTTAACAGCTTTTTGTCTCTGGCCAGGGAGTAACATACAGTGCCCATCAGGATGGAGTGAAGGGCATTGCAGGAGCAGCAAAACTGCAAAAGAAAATCAATAAACCACAATCCAGAACTTCAGAGACTCTATATCAACCACCTACAACTAGGCCAGACTAATCTCTCCCCATCCTGAAGCTCAGCGACATTTGCGGAAGAGGGGGTGGTAAGATTGTAAGAGCAAAAGGATGAGAGGAGCCATGATTTGCAAGATATTCCACACAAGTTAGGGCTGAAGCAATCATAATTGGACTTTGCATGCCTTGTGCAATGTCCAACACACTATTGACCTCACAAAGTCTAGCATCTGCTAAAGGCACCAAGATCCTTGGAGGCAAGGGATTGGCAGCCACAGTAGTGTTCCTATGCTTAAGGGGAACACGGGAAAGGGTTCAGGGAAATGCCATTGGGTCCTTGTACATCATCGGACAGGAGGGCCCAGAGGAAAGTCAGGCATGCACAATAAAGGACTCTCTGGGAATTGGGGCGGGAGGCACTGGGGGATGGGGAAGGAGGTGTGAGGGGAGGGGGAGCAGGGGGTTCGGGGGGAGGAGGAGGGAGGGAGGGAACTGGTGTACCTATTAAGTTTGTATGAGCTGAAGTAATAATAAAAAATGTATAAAAATGTATAATTGTTTCTAATCCCATCTATTTCCCAGCAAATTCCAGTAATTCATCATTTTTGATGGCTGAGTAGTAGTCCATTGTATAGATATACCACTTTTTCCCTATCCACTCGTCAACTGTTGGACATTTGGGTTGATTCCATGACTTTGCTACTGTAAACAGTGCTGCTATGAACATGGTCGTGCTTGTGCTATCGAGGTGAATTTTTGCTGTATGGGGGGTTATTCCCAAAAGTGGAATAGCAGGGTCATATGGCATTTTAATTTTTAATTTCTTTAAGAATCTCCAGACGGCTCGCCAGTGTGGCTATATGTGCCTGCATTCCCACCAGCAATGTAGGAGATTTCCCCTCTCTCCACATCCTCTCCAGCATTTGGTGGTATTCATATTGTGGATTTTTGCCATCCTGACTGGGGTGAGATGATATCTCAGGGAAGTTTTGATTTGTATTTCCCTGATGGCTAAAGAAGTGGATCATTTTTTAAGATATTTGTTAGACATTTTAATTTCATCCCTGGTAAAGTTTCTTTTAAGTTCCAGGGCCCATTTTTTAATTTGGGCATTGGTTTCCTTGGTGTTTAGTTTTCTAAGTTCTTTGTGCACTCTGGACAGTAGAGCTCTGTCAGATATGTGGTTAGTGAAGATTTTCTCCCATTCTGTGGGTTGCCTTTGAGCTCGTGTTACAATCTCTTTATCTGAACAGAAGCTCTTTAATTTCACAAGATCCCATCTGTTGAGAGTTGGTTGCAGTGACTGTGCTATTGGATGTCTGTTTAGGAAATGTTGGCCTAGCCCAATCAGCTCGAGGGAGTTCCCTACCCTTTCAACTATGGATTTTATAGTCTCTGGCCTTATATCAAGGTCCTTGATCCATTTGGAATTAATTCTTGTACATGGTGACAAGTATGGGTCCAGTTTTAATCTTCTGCATGTGGAGATCCAATTTCGCCAGCACCATTTGTTGAAGATACTGTTCTTTTTCCATTGGATTTTTTGGGCCACTTTGTCAAAGATCAAATGGCTGTAGTTGTGTGGGCTTATATCTGGGTCTTCAACCCTTATCCATTGATCTGTGTGTCTATTTTGGAGCCAGTATTGTACATGATCTTAAAATACTGTCAGATGACAGAAGTTTATTCTCAGCCATTCAGGGGACACAAATTAATAAATATCTCATTATACTTGAAGTACACAATGACAAAGTTAACTTATAATCATGTTTTAAAAGCAAAGATTCTCATCCCGAGCTGAATGAGCATGAGTTAACATATCCCTTCTCTTTCAGAGAGTATTGGAAGTATGCCTGCATAATCCTTATAAAATTAAAGAAACAAAATCACAACAAAAGAACACATTAAAGAAAAACTTCAAAGGTGTTCATAAAGATTGTAACTGTAGTAACTTTTTTCATTAATTTTTAATTTTTCTACTTTTACAAGTATATTGAGTATTCATCTCTCTTTCCCTCTATCCTCCTCCTTTCCCTTAATTGATTCCTCCCACTCACTCCCACCCTCCTACCTGTATGCTTCTATGGACCCCAGGGTTTACTCTGACTTGTTCGCTCTTCTGGGCATATCAAGTTGCCTCTTTTCAGGTCCCCTACTGATAGGGGCGTTTCCCTTCACTCAGCCAACTATAGTCCCCAAGATTTTCACTGTATGTTCTTATCTTTCTTGAGTTTCTAGGTAGTCTATGGGAAATTGTTGGTATGTCAGTCATTATGCAGGTCTGCTAAGGACGTCTCACTGCAGTGAGTTAATAAATGCAGAAGTCCTGCCTTGAGTGGAATGTATTGCCCAATGGTGAATCTTCCTATCTTTAGGTTCTTACAATCTCACCGCCCCCTCTTCTTTGAGGTTCCCAAAACCTTAGCATGGGGAGAGATTAGGTTGGCCTGATTCTGGGTGAGCCTTGCTGAGTTGCTGATATTCTGCATTATGGTTGGCTGTTGCTGTCTACTTCACTGCTTTTCTACTGCCCTAGCCTGAATCATGTTAGGTATTTTCTACATCTGTTGTAGAAAAAGACTTCTAGACTGGGTATTAATGTTCTTCCAATCTATGGGTGTAATAGCAGCTTTTAACAGAGAAGTTTGATGTACTGTCTTCCTACCTAAAGATTCATTTGCTGTTTTTCTCTATTGATCTATTTCCTTCCCTTTTTTAAGTTCTTGTTCTAGTTAACAGTAACAGGGATGTGTACCATTTTGACAAGCAGGACTTGAATCCAATCACAAAGCTGTTGGTCATCTCCTTGATACTCATTCAACTATTATACTGATGGTCACTTGTTGCCATGGCAATTTTTACTGCAACTTATAGATCTCATGCATTTGATGGGACCTGTGACTATTTCTCTCCCCCAGTAGCTTCTACAATTCCTTGGTACTGTATAAGCTATCCAACAAGGAGGAAGTCTTCAGAACATTCCAGTTGATGTATTTTGCCCATGTTCTGTGATCCACATGTGTTGCACATGATAACTCTTTGTAAATGCTAACCAAAGGCATACTATTTGGCCTGGAAATTCCACTTCAAAGAATTAATCCTACCAATATTCTTTATGCATATGTGATGAAATACATACAAAACATTGAAGCAATATTTGTATTAGCAAGAAAAAGGCAAATCAAATTGGCATTAAAGATATCCTGGGGAGGGGTTGGGAGGAAGGGAGATGGAGAGAAGCAAGGATGAGTACTCAATATGTTTGTAAAACTAGAAAAATAAAATAATTTAAAGATGAGGTGAGATTCTGAAATATATGGTAGAATGCATTTTCCTTCCACTTAGAAGTCAGAGAGCTTGCTGTGCAGAAAAGAATGCCTTATAATGGTTCTTGGTGATTGCATTACTTTAGCTCTCAACATAAATCCAAAAGAATTTCCACTCTTCATTGTTCTATGTGGATTTACAAATAAAGTAGTATGCAAAGCAGGCTAAATAAATAAATAGTAGACAGTCTGGTTTAATTAATTATAGTACATTCATGCAATGGAATTCCATGTAATTTAAAAAAAATTAGAAGGTTTGCTTCCTTCATGTTAAGTGAGGTATTTTCCAACTTATAATTGCAAAATGAAGTATGATGTAAAGCAGTGTGTATACTGTCATGCATGTGTGGGAAAGCACACTGGGAAATTTTATAAATATAAAATCTGAAGTAATAGCCACTGGCATTAGCTATTCCCCATGGAAGAGACCTGGATAAGAGATTTCACTGTATACTTTTATATACCTTCAAATTTTAAACCATTTGAATATATTACTTTTCAAAAGAATTACAATTTAAATTTTTAAATATTATTAAAAGTCATGTTTGTATGCATGTATTTATATAAGCATATAAAATGGGAAAATTGAAAATTTTATATATAACCTTAGGATAAGGTGCTGGGAAGTTAAATATATATGAGGTAGATATTCATCTTTTACTGTATTTTTTAATTTTAAAATGAGATTTCATATTTCACAAGTAAAGGTCTTATACTAAGAAGCGTGGAGCACTGGAAAAAGAGAGTTAAGATTTTTTTCAGTTCAGTCATAAGTATAAGAGACACTTCATCTTGTTAACTTGGGCTTGAATCACATCATTCCCCTGGGTCTTTTTGATGGATCGAAGTAATAAGACCATGTCACTCAGGGACTCACAGTAAAACACTAAAGTGACTTTCCATCTTCTACCCACCTTTGTGGAGAATACCAAAACTCTCCATATCAGAAAAGCTGTCTAAAGAGAAAAGAGTATGAAGTGGAAGGCAATGGAGAGTCAGGTTACATTAATTTCAAAGGTAAAACTTATACTTCTAGAGTATGTAATCTATGAAACTACTGAAAAGAACTTTGAATTTAGAGTTAGGATCCTGTATTTAGTGCCTGGCTACATTATAGATTAGCTGTGTGGCTTTGGTTAACCAACTGCCCCTGATAGATAATCGACTGCCCTATATTGTTACCTATCTCACAACATAATTGAAAAAAAGAGACAACATATATGAAAGTATGTTGTAGACTCTAGTTACTGTGCAAATTTTACTGCCATCACCTTTTAGCACTTGTAATGGCAGATATCATGATAATTTGTTCTCCTACATTGTCATGAAGTACATTTCCTCCCTTTATTCACAGAATCACAAGGCAATTATTAAAGAATATAACTTCCAGGAAATGTCTGGTTGAAAATTTGGTATTCTGACTTATTTCTGCCACTGTATGAGAAAACAGTAGCAATCAACATTTCATTATAATACTATAGAATACCTTGTAAGAGGAAAATAAAGTAGACATTTGTCATTTAGCTTTGTCTTTTTGAATTCTTAAAATGGATAAAAAGTATAAAAACTATTTTTTTATTTCAGCTATCTACCTCATCCTCTATCATGCCATCTTTGTGTTCTTTGCATGGACCTACTGGAAGTCTATCTTTACACTCCCACAGCAACCAAATCAGAAGGTAAGAGATTTAGTTATTTCACAAGGCTAAGAGAAAAAGTAGAGATGCCAATAAAACAATAAGACAGAAGAGGAGTAAATAGCCTTCCAAAACAAAAGAAAGTCAGGGAGTTCTGTTTTACTGCCCAACAAGATCTCACTGTATTGTGCATGCTGGCCTTGAAATCCTTTCTTCAAGTGATCCTCCTCTCTCAGTCCTTCTGAATAGTTGGGACTATGATCGCCACATGCCCACCCGAGGATAAACTTAAAGGAATTCACTTAGATGAATTGATAGGGTATGATAGGGTATTGAAGGAATTCGTGAAATCACCAGTGGCGAATATCTTTAAAGCTAGAACAAAATGCACTTCAGTGGTTATCTGATTAGAACAAACAAATTTCACTTGTATTTTGAGACTTCATCTAATTTAATTCTAATATTTATTTATTTATTTACTTACTTATTGTGATGTGTGAGTGAGTGTGTGTGTGTGTGTATGTGTGTGTGTGTGTGCACGTGCGCACATGCATGTCACAGCATGTGTGGAGATCAGAGGACAACCAGTTCTCTCCTTCCATTGTGTGGGTTCAAGAGATTGAACTCACGTTTGCCAAGTTTGTGATCCAGTGCCTTTATTTGCTGAGCTATCTCATTGGTTCCATCTAGTTAAATTCTCTGAAACTATTCTTTTACTGTCCAGCAAGGCTTATGAAAGGAAGGTCCAAGAAAAATATAATAATTTGTCCAATCATTTTTAGGCATATTTTTTTTAAATCCATGTGTTTCATGCACTATTTAGAAGAGTTTAGGCAAGTATTTGTGATCATGTCATGCATTTATTACTTGTAACTATTGTATGTCAACTGAAAAAATAATGAGGAAAGAGGAGAGGGAGGGAGGGAAGGGGAATGGAGGGGTGGCAGGTTGTAAAATCTAGTGTATAAAACTAGGAAAATTTTTTAAATTATTTATTTATTTATTTAATTTTCCCAATCATCCAAACTTAATAGGTACCCCAGTCCTCCTTGCTCCCTCCCCCCTTTTCCCCTTCCTTTCACCCCCTCTCTACCTTTCTCCCAGTGCCCTCCTTTCCCCACCCCCCATCCCTGGAGCATCCTTTAGTGTGCACGTCAAACTTCCCTCTGTGTCCTCCACTCTAATGAGGTGTAAGGGCTCATTAGCATTGCCTAGAGCCCTTTCTTGTGCTCCCCTTTAGTATAGGAACACTATTGTAACTGGTAATCCCTTGCCTCTAAGGATCCTAAACTAGGAAGGTTTATTTTTAATTATTTAAAAAAAAATAGGAGAGACATTGCCAAGTTTCCTAACAGAGAAAAGAATACTAGTCTAAATTGTTTCTTCTATAGGATCATAATAATACAAAAGATAAAATTTTTAAACACATATTACATAATCGAATCAATCGCTTTGAAGAGGAACACAACAGACATCTGGAGGAGTTGAGAAAAACAGTGCAAGAAACAAAAAGTGGCATAGAGCAGTTAAAACAAACTCAAGCAGAGTTTAAAACTGAGCTAAAAGACAAGTTATCTTCAACCCAGAACGCCACAGAGAGTCTTATCAACAGAACTAACGAAGCAGAAAACAGAATTTCAGACCTTGAAGATAAAGTGGAAGTACTAACCAGCTCAATGGAAGAGGTTGTTAAAGCCAAAAAGAAACTTGAGAGAAATATTCAGGAGATATGGGACACCCTGAAGAAGCCTAACATGCGTATTCATGGAATACCAGAGCAAGAATCTCAAAATACCACCCCTGAGGAAATTTTTCAAACGATCATCAAGGAAAACTTTCCTCATTTAAAAAAAGAGAGGCCCATTCATATACAAGAGGCATTCCACACCCCAAACAGATACGACCAAAATAGAAGCACGCCAGGGCAAATAATAGTTAAAACACTCCACATTCAAGATAAAGAACTGGTGCTGAGAGCTTCAAGGGAGAAAAAAACAAGTCACTTTTAAAGGTAAACCTATTAAAATAACAAATGACTTCTCAGTCGAAACAGTAAAAGCAAGAAGAGCTTGGAGAGACATACTTCAAGTATTGAATGAGCAAAAATGTCAACCCAGGCTGATTTACCCTGCAAAACTATCTGTCATGATCGAGGGAGAAAGAAAAATTTTCCAGCACAAAGACAACTTGAAGGGATACATGTCCACCAAACCAGGCCTTCAAAAAATGCTAGAAATGATACTGAAGCGTGAAGAAAAAAACAGGCATATCTAGGAGAACAGAAGGCAAATATAACACCATTAAAAGCGAAGCAATATACTTATAAAAGCTACTAAACATAATAAATGTCTGGAATTAATAGTTTCTCCATTATAACACTAAATGTTAATGGAAGTAATTCACCGATCAAGAGACACAGATTACAAACTTGGATTATAAATCACAATCCATCAATCTGCTGCCTGCAGGAAACCCATCTCACCACAAAAGATAGGCATGCTCAAAAAATAAAAGGCTGGTCAACAATTCTACAAGCAAATGGAAGCAGAAAACAGGCAGGCGTAGCCATTATGCTATCAGACAAAGTGGATTTCAAACCACAGAAAATTATAAGAGACACGGATGGATACTACATTTTAGTCACAGGTACAATTCACCAGGAAGACTTCACAATACTGAACATATATGCACCCAATACGGGCCCCTCCACATTCATTAAGAAAACCCTACAGTGTCTAAAGCAAGAAATCAACCCCCAAACGATAATTCTTGGGGACTTCAACACCGCCCTCTCAACATGGGATAGATCAACAGGTCAAAAGCTTAACAGAGACACTTTGGAACTTACAGATCTCTATCAAACTTTTCACCCACGCACCAAAGAATGCACATTTTTCTCAGCAGCACACGGAACTTTCTCCAAAATAGATCACATATTGGGCCACAAAATGAATCTACACATATACAGGAAAGTTGAAATTCTAACCTGTGCCCTATCAGACCACCACGGCCTAAAGCTGGACATCTACAACACATCAAACAAGAGAAAATACACTAACTCCTGGAAACTTAACAATATGATGCTGAATGAGAACTGGATTCAGGAAGAAATTAAAAAGGAAATTCAAGATTTCCTGAAAGTGAATGATAACGAAAATACAACCTACCAAAATCTCTGGGACACAATGAAAGCTGTTCTAAGAGGTAAGTTCATAGCTCTTAATGCCTACGTCAAAAAAATGGAAACATCAGAAATAAACAACTTAACAATGCACCTTAAAGCTTTAGAGAAACTAGAGCAATCTGATCCCAAAAGCAGTAGAAGAGAGGAGATTAGCAAAATAAGGGGAGAACTATCTGAAATCGAGATTAAGAAAACGATACAAAAAATCAACCAATCAAAAAGCTGGTTCTTTGAAAAAATCAACAAGATTGATACACCCCTAGCTAAACTAACCAAAAGCAAGAGAGAGAAAACCCAAATTAACAAAATTAGAAATGAACATGGAGTTATCACTACTGATACCCAAGAAATCCAGAGAATTATAACATCATATTTCAAAAACTTATACTCTGTGAAGTTTGACAACACAAAAGAGATGGATGAATTTCTAAGTAAACACAACTTACCTAAATTGAATCAGGAAGTTGTGAATTATTTAAATAGTCCTATAACATATAAGGAAATTGAGGAAGTAATCTCGAATCTTCCCACCAAAAAATGTACTGGACCAGATGGATTCAGCACAGAGTTCTACCAGACATTTAAGGAGTTAATAACACCAATACTCCTTAAACTGTTCCATCAAATAGCAAAGGAAGGAACACTACCAAATTCCTTCTATGAAGCTAATATTGCTTTTATCCCAAAACCTAATAAAGATTCACTTAAAAAAGAAAGAAAACTATAGGCCGATCTCTCTGATGAACACAGACGCAAAGATTCTCAACAAAGTCTTAGCAAATCGGATTCAAAAACATATTAAAAAGATCATTCATGGGGACCAAGTAGGCTTCATCCCCGGCATACAAGGTTGGTTCAACATACGCAAATCAATAAATGTAATTCATCATGTAAACCAGTCCAAAGTCCAAGACCACATGATACTCTCGATAGATGCAGAAAAAGCTTTTGACAAGATCCAACAGCCTAGAGACAGTGGGAATGGAAGGAACCTTAATCAATATAATAAAAGCTATATACAACAAGCCCACAGCAAGGATTATGCTCAATGGGGAACAATTGGAATCATTCCCACTTCGATCAGGAACTAGACAAGGCTGTCCACTCTCACCACTTCTATTCAATATTGTACTTGAAGTCTTAGCTGAAGCCACAACACAAGAAAGGGACATAAGAGGGATTCAAATCGGCAAGGAAGAAGTCAAGCTATCCCTATTTGCAGATGACATGATCTTATACCTGAGTGATCCCAAAAACTCCACCAGGAGGCTCCTGGAACTAATTGAGAAGTTCAGCAGGGTGGCAGGATACAAAATAAATGTGCAAAAATCAGAGGCCTTCCTATATGCCCAGAATGAAAGAAGTGAAAAAGCCTTGAGAGAAACCATACCATTTACTATAGCCCCTAAAAAAATGAAATACCTTGGTATAAACTTAACTAAGGAGGTAAAAGACCTTTACAATGAAAACTTTAAAACCCTAAAGAAAGAAATTGCAGAAGACACCAGAAGGTGGAAAGACCTCCTGTGTTCCTGGATTGGCAGAATCAACATCGTAAAAATGACCATCCTACCAAAGGCAATATACAGATTCAATGCTATACCAATCAAAATCCCAAAGCAATTCTTCAAAGAAGTTGACCAAACAATCTCAAAGTTCATATGGAGGCACAAAAGACCCAGGATAGCAAAAACAATCCTGAGTAACAAAAACACTGCTGGAGGTATTACCTTACCAAACCTAAGTCTATACTACAAATCCATAGTTATAAAGACAGCCTGGTACTGGCTCCAAAATAGACACACAGATCAATGGATAAGGATTGAAGACCCAGATATAAGCCCACAAAGTTACAGCCATTTGGTCTTTGACAAAGGGGCCCAAAGAATCCAATGGAAAAAGAACAGCATCTTCAACAAATGGTGCTGGCAAAACTGGATCTCCACATGCAGAAGATTAAAGCTGGACCCGTACTTGTCACCATGTACAAGACTTAATTCCGAATGGATCAAGGACCTTGATATCAGGCCAGAGACTTTAAAAACCATAGTTGAAATGATAGGGAACTCCCTCGAGCTGATTGGGCTAGGCCAACACTTCCTAAACAGACATCCAATGGCACAGTCACTGCTACCAACTCTCAACAGATGGGATCTTGTGAAATTAAAGAGCTTCTGTTCAGATAAAGAGATTATAACGCGAGCTCAAAGGCAACCCACAGAATGGGAGAAAATCTTCACTAACCACATATCTGACAGAGCTCTACTGTCCAGAGTGCACAAAGAACTTAGAAAACTAAACACCAAGGAAACCAATGCCCAAATTAAAAAATGGGCCCTGGAACTTAAAAGAAACTTTACCAGGGATGAAATTAAAATGTCTAACAAATATCTTAAAAAATGCTCCACTTCCTTAGCCATCAGGGAAATGCAAATCAAAACTTCCCTGAGATATCATCTCACCCTGGTCAGGATGGCAAAAATCCACAATACAAACAACGACAAATGCTGGAGAGGATGTGGAGAGAGGGGAACTCTCCTACATTGTTGGTGGGAATGCAGGCTCATACAGCCACTCTGGTGAGCCGTCTGGAGATTCTTAAAGAAATTAAAGATTGAAATGCCATATGACCCTGCTATCCCACTTTTGGGAATAACCCCCCATGCAGCAGAGGTTCGCCTCGATAGCACAAGCTCGACCATGTTCATAGCAGCACTGTTTACAATAGCAAAGTCATGGAATCAACCTAAATGCCCCACAGTTGACGAGTGGATAAGGAAACTGTGGTACATCTATACAATGGAGTACTACTCAGCCATCAAAAATGATGAATTACTGGAATTTGCTGGGAAATGGATGTCATTAAAAACAATTATATTAAGTGAAGTATCCCAAACCCAGAAAATTAAGCGCCGTATGTACTCCCTAATAGGTGGCTCCTAGTACTAAACTCACCCAGCCCACATTGAGACACTCAAAAGTAAACCTATGTAACACAGTAATTGCAAGGATTATGAACAAGAGAGATGGGTTAGGAGGGCCACACCAGAAACAAGGAGAGACGGGACCATGTTACAGCAGAGAAAATAGGCCTCCATCAAGGTCTGCAAGTAAGTAATGAGAAACCTGGTTAAGTTCACAGACGTTCTTTCCTGATCTCACCAGAAAGGGAGGGCATATAGTCTAGCAGATAAAAAGTAATCATTTTGCAAATGGGTGATGTACCCCTCCCTCAGTGAGGTTTCCTACTCTTATTACATCTACCCTTGAATGTGCTATTACAACAAGACTCCAGTTTAACAGCTTTTTGTCTCTGGCCAGGGGGTGACATACAGTGCCCATCAGAATGGAGTGAAGGGCATTGCAGGAGCAGTAAAACTGCAAAAGAAAATCAACAAACCACAATCCAGAACTTCAGAGACTATATCAATCACATAGAACTAGGCCAGCCTAATCTCTCCCCATCCTGGAGCTCAGGGACATTTGCGGAAGAGGGGGCGGTAAGATTATAAGAGCAAAAGGATGGGAGGAGCAACGATTTGCAAGATTCTCAACAATAGTTGGGGCCAAAGCAATCATAATCACTTTGCATGCCCTGCGCAATGTCCAGCGCACTGTTGACCTCATAAAGTCTAGCATCTGTTAAGGGCACCGAGACCCCTGGAGGCAAGGGATTGACAACCATAGTGGTGATCTTATGCTTAAGGGGAACAAGAGAAAGGGCTTATGGAAATGCCACTGGGTCCTTATATGTCATCGGAGAGGAGGACCCAGTGGAGAGTTAGGCGTACACAATAAAGGACTCTCTGGGAATTGGGGGGGAGGCACTGGGGGATGGGGAGAGGGAGGAGGGGGTTCGGGGGGAGGAGGGGGGAGGGAGGGAACTGGTGAAAAAATTTTAAAATGTATAATTAAATTTTTAATAAAAAAAGAAAAAAAAAAGAAAAAGAAATGA
Source organism: Typhlomys cinereus (assembly GCA_023101885.1). Taxonomy (NCBI): domain Eukaryota; kingdom Metazoa; phylum Chordata; class Mammalia; order Rodentia; family Platacanthomyidae; genus Typhlomys; species Typhlomys cinereus. The sequence continues at coordinate 2,965,811 of JALPQD010000042.1, read as the reverse complement.
GCACCTTCAAAAAAAATAAAATAAATAAACTCTGCTTGAGTCTGTTTTAAAAAAAATTTTTAAACACACAAAGAAAAAGTATTAATGCAGTAATCAAGTATTATAAGGACTGCACTGTAGAAAGAAAAAATGAGCAGAATGACTGTCACAGTTGAAATATAAGTTGTCCCACACAGGCTCATGTGTTTGAATCCTTGGTTGATGTTGGCATTTGGTTAGGTCATAGCACCTTTGGGAGGTGCCTTGCTTTAGGAAGGCACATCATAGGAAGTGGGCCTTGAGGTTGATTAACCCGGCCCTTCTTCCACTAGCAATCTGTTCTAGCAGGTTGCTGCTTGAGCTCTCTCAGCCTCCCACATGTATGCAGTGACTCAAGCCACCTTAAGCTTCTACTGCCTGTCATGCCTTTTCCACTATAATGGACTGTATTTCTCCTCTGGAAATGTAAGCCAAATAAATCTCCCTTTTCTCCTTTAAGTTAAGAGTGTTGTTTCACAGCATCAGAAAGAATAGCTGAGGCAATGACAGATATCTTTTTTGATGACTAATTACTTCAAACATAAATGGATTAACTTACCCATTTAAAAGGTTGAAGTGTCTGTGAGCAGTAGCTATGCCTATAATTCCCAGCACTCCAGAGGCTGAGGCAGAAGGACTAACACAAGATTGAGGTTATCTTGGGTTAGAGTTAGTCCCATCCTAGCCTGTGATAAAACATTGAGATACTCATCTAAAATTAAAAATAAAAGAAGAAATTACCAAAAAAAGATTTGAAAACATATTTCATGCTTAATTTTTCCATAATATAGTTAATTTTAGAAAATTTTGGAACCAAATGCATATATAGGTTGAAAATAAAAGGATAGAAAAAATACTATAAACAAGTAGTAATCAAGACAGGAAAGGCAATTCTGCTAATATCAGAGACTTTCATACAGAAGGAAGGAAAGAAGGAAGGGAGGGAGAGAGGGAGGGAGGGAGGAAGGGAAGGAAGGAGGTGTAGGGAAGGGAATGGGGGAGGAATGGGGGAGGGATGGGGAAAAGAGAAGGAAGAGAGAAGAGTTAGAGGAAAGGAAGAAAGAAAAGAAGGGAAGAAGGGAGGGAAAGAAAAAAGAGAAGGGATAGAGAAGAGCTTGGGTTGTGACTTGGAGATACAATTATCTCCCTGGCATGAGAGAGAACCTGAGCTTGATCCCTTGCACAAAGATAAAAATAAAAGAAACAAAAGCTTAAATCAAACACAAGAAAAGAAACACTGTATGTTGATTTAAAAGTGTCAGTTCATTTATCTAGCAGGTTGCTGGATTCAGTTAGCACTGCAAAAAAGAAAGGGTCATCAGTAATATGTGAAAGTTATAGACAAATGAGCCAGAAAAATATATAAAGCAAAAAACTGGTAGAACTGAAGGGAAATACAGTTCTGAAATGATAGATATGTCAATACTATGTTTTCAGTAGTGGAGAGAGCTACTAGATAGAATATTTTAAAAATGATTGACCACAGTACAGAGAGCACTCCACCCCCAAACAAAAGAATATGCATTCATCCAAATTACACACAGACCAATCTCCAATATAGACCTCATATTAGGCTACAAAAGAAGTCTCAATAACTTTAAAAGACTAAAATCATAAAAGTATCTTCTGTGACTACAGTTGAGATGCTAAAAATCATTAAAAAAAGAAAACTCCAAAATACAAATGTAGGAAATTAAGTACACTCTTAACCAATAGATCAAATAAAAAGTTACAAAGAAATTAGAAAACACTTTGAGATGAATGAAAATGAAAAATTGTAGAAGAAAGCAGTACTCACAGAAAAAACTACACTTTAAACATTTTCATTAAAAGAATACATATAAAAAAGGATAAATATCTCACAAACACTCTAGCTTGACATTTTAGAGAACCAGATAATGAAATGCAATCCAAAAACCAAAGCTAAAAGAAGAGATTAACAGTTAAAAAATAGTGAGGTCACTCAAAGCATATGAGTAAATATCGCAATTCATACACCTGATGTTCCGCGTGTTCACAGTATATAAAGAATTCTTACAACTCAACTAAAGACAAACTACCTGATCACAAAAATGCACAAATGTCTTGAATAGACTTTTCCTCCAAATAATATATAGATATCTAATAAGCACATAAAATTAGTCATTTAGAGAAATGCATATCCGGACCATGATGGGACACTGCAACAACTAGGAGGGACAAAATTATGTCAATGAATGAATGAAAAATAGCAGGTGTTGGTGAAACACTGAAACATTTAGAATTCTTCTAAATTTTAATAGAAGTGTAAAATGGTCTACCTGGTATGCAAAATATCTATGCATGTTCTTGTAAAATTAAATACAGTGTTGGCACATAACCTTGAAATTCTATTCCTAGATATGTATTAAAAATAATTGAAAATAAACATTCGAATAAACATTTATGCACAAATATTTCTTTCTCCCACATTTTATTTTTTTACTAATCATACAAGCTCAATAGGTACCGCCATTCTCTCCCTCCCCCTCCCCAATCATCCTCCATTGTACTTTGCCCCCTTTCCCCCTTTCTTTCACCCCCTTCCTCCCTCCATCTCTCCCAGTGCCTCCCCCTTCCTCCCTCCCATCCCCTGGAGCATCCATTTATGTGAGAGCCAAACCTCTGAATCCTCCACTCTAGTGAGGGTTCAGGACTCAGTGGCATAGCCCAGAGCCCCTTTCCCCGTTAGCATGGAAAGTCTATTATGACTGTTAAACCATTGCCTCTAGGGATCCCACTGCCTGGAGCCTTCTCCCCTGTGATCCATACTAGACTATGGGGGAGTCATTGACTTGTCAGCCATTGTATGCACAAATCTTTATAGCAGTACTAATCACTATGACCAAAACATGGAAATAATCTAAATGTTCCACAGTGGAAAAACACCAAAATACTAGTTGCTCATAAAAAGGAATGCAATACTAATATACACTGTAACATTGGTGATCTTTGAAACATTATGGTAATTGAAAAACACCATGTGCCAAAGTCCATACTATATTGATTAAATTTTCATGAAATGTCTAGAATGGGAAATCCATAGAAACAGAAAGATTATTGAGGACAGAGAATGATTGCTTAATGAGTAAAATGTTTCCCCTTGGAGTGAAGTTCTGGAACTATAAGGCTCATGTTTGCACAGCATCATGAATGTACTAAATGCCACTTAATCATACAGTATAAAATATACCCTTTAAGTGAAATTTTGTGTTATATTAATTTTACTTCAATAAAAATAAGTGTCCTTTTTATATTAGGTTTGAAAGTTTGTAGGTCAGTGGAAAGGCTAAGTGGTCAGGAATTTTATATACCTAAAGGGGGCAATATAACATAAGGTTTCAATCAAGTACTATGAATGTGTAACATTTAAGACCATGGTCCCAAATGGTCCCAAATTAGCATTACCATTTTATAAAAATTATAATTTCAATTTGTAAAAATGAAAAGAGAGATCTTTGGACATAATTATTTAATGGTCATCTTATTCATTTCTCTAATACCTCAAACATCCAAATTTATCACCATTTGCCTTATCCAAAATGCATTTGTTGACTCACAGATTCTAATCTTCAGTAAGACTTGGTGGGCCTTACCAGTAAAGGAACCAAAGCTAGTCACCTTGGAGGCTCTTCAAGAGAAGGTTATTTTGGACTATTTGATTGAAATTCAATGTCGTTCAAGATTCTCCCTGGATTCGTCATCATGGGCATATGCTTGTTCATCCAAGAATGACCACTGTTTACATAGACAGATTCTCCAAAGGAGTAAGGAAAAAAGAATTGCCCAACTTTACTTTCAGTGGGGTTTGATGGAACAAATTAGGCCTGTCTCTGACATCGATTGTTATATGTGTTCAATGGCTGGGAGAACATGGACTAAGGAAACTTCACCTAACTGATGAAAAATAAATCACTTCTTGTCATCTTTCACTGCTACAAGGCTATGCAGTGTATCATATAACATACGCCATGTCCTGAAATGCTTAAAAAAAGAAAAAAGAAAATGTAAAAAGAAATTTAGTGCCAGAAATATAGTTTTCATGGCTGGCATCTTATTCCTAACTACTTGTTGAATGACCACAAAGTGTTTGTCACATCCAAGTAGAAGCAGTTCTGCCTATTGTCAGTAATCCAATGTACCATGAGAAAGTTACTTTCACAAGGATCCCTCAAAATGTGAAGTGCTGTCATGAAGCATTAATTTCAATTATCAAAATTAAAAAGAAACTTTAAAATTTTTATATTTTTGTTAGTATATTGAATTTGTTAAAAAAAACAATCTGGTTGCTTTTATATCAATTTACACCATTTAGTTACTATTTTCTTACTTGAGTGCATCTCTCTGGTCTATTGAAGAATTTTAGGGTAACAATTAAGTACTCCTACTGTATCATATTTATTGTAACAAACCAAAATTCCCCCTTCACATTGCCATGCATCTTCATGAAGGTACTTAATTCTCATTCTGCTTGAGAGTGGCATGATATCATAAAATGCCTTACTAGGTATAGTTCTTTGAAAGACTGGTTTTATACATTTCCTATTTTAAAGTAAGAAATATTTAAATGATTGAAAATTAATTAATTTTACTGTCTTTTGAGATATGATCTAAATACCTATATATAAAATTTAATGAATTTTGACACATGAGTCCATATATACCTGTGACATTAACATCCAAGTTAAGATTTTGAACATTTCTAACTACTCATAAATCTTCTTCATGACCCTTTTTGAACATGGCCCTTATCTTTCAGAGTTAAATACTAACTTGCCTTCTATCACTATAAACTGGTTTTATTTGTTTTTGAACTTCATAAAAAAGAAATCACAGTATACATTGTTCTATGTAAGACTTACAATAATACTTTTGATAGTTACTCCCTTTTTTCATTAAAAATGTTTCATTTCTTTCTATTATACTCTATTATGAATAAAATAGCTATGAACATTCTTGTACATGACTGTTGAAATGCTTAAATATATGTAAAATTTACATACCTACATATACTCATGCATATTCATTGTCATGGGTATATAGCTTGGAATGTAATTGCCGGGCTACAGTACAGACATACATTTAACTTTAAATAACAAGTTTTCCAACCTGGTTATATAAACCTACACTCTCACCAAGATCTGTCAATCACTATCATAAAGAAATTGAATATACATACAGGTATAAAAATATTAAACAGAAGAGTAAAATCCGTGCTATATTAAGAATTGTTGTAAATTAGCATAAAGGGAAAACCCAATTATTTTAACACAAGATTTCTTTTTTTCTTTTTTTTTTTTTACTAATAAAAAATGATATTTATTTAGGAGTATTTGGAATGTTAACAAAACAGTTACAGTTTTTTTTTTTAAATCACCAACAGACTTATTTTAAAGGAATGGATTTAAGGGGAAAAATGGGACACAGAAGTATGGAATAGGAAAAAACTACAAACATGAAATTGTTTTATTAATTATTTTATAACCACAATAAACTAGTACAGAGGATGTCCTGTACAAACAATAAAGACTCAAAACGAAGGGTTCCCTTAGCAAGGCTGAAGATTGCAGTGTCTGATATTTGGAATTTATGCTGCAGCCCTTGTTTTTTGGATGGATCACTGGTTAACACAAGATTTCAATAGCTATTCCAAAGAATACGCAGTGGTCATTAATGTCAGGAAAAGATGTTCAATATCATTAGTAATCAGAAAAGTACTAAATAAAATCACAATAAGGTACTACATGTAAAATACATACATATACACAATAAAATATCCATCCATACATAACTTTTCTCAACACAAAGAGCTAAAATGATTGGAGATTTCAAGTTTATTTAAATGATTAAAAATTAAAATTCTAAATGATGCTTAAATTACTGGTTATTACCCAGAACTTCTGCATTAGTCTTGTGGAATAGGTATTATTTCCTTTATTTTACAAATGAGAAAGCTTAGGTCAGGACTCTCCAATTATCCAAAATGATTTCCTATTAAGTGTCAGTGATAGTACCTTTCCTTTTTCACCTTTGATAAAGAATAAAGAATGTTTTCAAGTGTGTGTTACTTTGGAAAACCACTGGGCTAGCTTTTTTAAGACTAGATAAATGTATTACTAACTTGGCAAAATCATTGCACGTAGATTAAACATTTGTAATTATATAATGAGGATATCCAAATTTCTACCCACATTTAAGCTTAGAATATCCAGACAATGTCACAAGCCTTCTCATCCAGCTTTCCTAAGAATGTCAACAATTTCACTTATGAAAATCACCTAGAACTTTATAAACTTGGCAACCCATCAGTGGGGTTCTGGCAGCAGTGTGTCATTACATATCCATATGCACTATCATATAATAAAGTGGAAAGAACACAAGTCTTGGACTTAGAGGAACTGTATTTGCAGCCAAGTTTTCCTTCATATTAGTTGAGCGAATATAAATATTATCTTGGAAAAGATATTTAATCTTTCAATGCTTTATTTTTTATGAACAATTTTCTCAATGAATGTTGCCCATCTTATAAGATTATGAAGAATAAGATAAAAGTCAGATAATATAGCTGAGATAATTATCCAGAGAAATTTATAAACCAAACTGTATTGGGGATGAAAAGTAGATTAAAAATATTTTCATTTAGATGTTGTTTTTAATTCTTTCTGGGAACCTCAGAAAATAAAGTGTTGCCTATATGTCTGCTTCCAGTTCCACTTGTCTTATACAGACAAAGAGCGCTATGAAAATGAAGAGCGACCTGAGGTCCAGAAGCAGATGCTTGTTGATATGGCCAAGAAGCTTCCGGTGTACACAAGAACGGGCAATGGAGGTCAGTTCACCATCTCAGCTTAGAGGGGCAGCTCAGCTAAGAGCTAAAGAAGAATAAAGCATGTGTGTTGTCAGGAAAAATCCCCTTTCCTCCCACCTTCTGAAGTCAGGAAGGGGTGTTTCGTTTGCCATTTCAGTACAAAAAATTCAAACATTTATCTAAGTTGGAAGAATATTAAATGACTAATACCCTGGGTTCATTTTAGTGTTGCACTCACTAACATTATTATATTGCTTTATTACATATCATCCAAGAGTCCATCTCCCATTGGGTCATTTTATTTTTCTGATGGATTTCAACATAAGTAACATACATCAGTACCTATCCACCTATATATGTTATTCTTTTGGGAGTATAATTTGCATAGAAAATACACAAAAATCTTTTTTTAACATTTTTTATTATCTCCGCTCATACAAACTTAATAGGTACACCGGTTCCCTCCCTCCCTCCTCCTCCCCCCAACCCCTCTTCCCACCTTCCCCTCACCCCTCCCTCCCCACCCCCCAGTGCCTCCCCTCCCCCAATCCCCAGAGAATCCTTTAATGTGCATGCCAAACTCTCCTCTGGGTCCTCCTCTCCGATGACGTACAAGGACCCAGCGTCATTTCCCTGAACCCTTTCCTTTGTTCCTCTTAAGCATAGAAACACTATTTTGGTTGTCAATCCCTTGCCTCCAAGGATCTTGGTGCTTTTAGCAAATGCTAGACTTTGTGGGGTCAATAGTGTGTTGGACATTGCGCAGGGCATGCAAAGTCTAATTATGATTGCTTCGGCCCTAACTTGTGTGGAGTATCTTGTATATCATTGCTCCTCCCATCCTTGTGCTCTTACACTCTTACTGCCCCCTCTTCTGCAAATTTCCCTGAGCTTCAGAATGGGGAGAGATTAAGCTGGCCTAGTTATAGGTGGTTGATATAGAGTCTCTGAAATTCTGGATTATGGTTTGTTGATTTTCTTTTGCGGTTTTACTGCTCCTGTAATGCCCCTCACTCCGTCCTGATGGGTATTGGATGTCACCCCCTGGCCAGAGATAAAAAGCTGTTAAACTAGAGTCTTGTTATAAGGGTATATTCAAAGGTAGATGTAATAAAAGTAGGAAACCACAGTGAGGGAGGGGTCAATCACCCATTTTCAAAATGGTTACTTATTATCTGCCAGACTATATGCCTTCCCCTTCTGGTGAGATCACACCCCCTCAGTTGTAGATGATCAGGAGCGAAAAGTCTGTGAACTTAATCAGATGTCTCATTGCTTACTTGCAGTCATTGGTGGAGGCCTATTTTCTCTGCTGTAACATGGTCCCCTCTCTCCTTGTTTCTGGTGTGGCCCTCCTACCCCATCCCTCCTGTTCATAATCCTTGCAGTTACTGTAGGTATTACAGAGATTTATCATCGAGTGTCTCTAGGTGGGCTGGGTGGGTTTGGTACTAGGAGCCACTTATTAGGGAGTACATACGGCACTTAATTTTCTGGATCTGGGATACTTCACTTAATATAATTGTTTCTAATGACATCCATTTCCCAGCAAATTCCAGTAATTCATCATTTTTTATAGCTGAGTAGTACTCCATTGTATAGATGTACCACAGTTTCCTTATCCACTTGTCAACTGTTGGACATATGGGTTGATTCCATGACTTTGCTATTGTAAAGAGTGCTGCTATGAACATGGTCGTGCTTGTGCCATCAAGGTGAACCTCTGCTGCATGGGGGGTTATTCCCAAAAGTGGAATAGCAGGGTCATATGGCATTTCAATCTTTAATTTCTTTAAGAATCTCGAGACGGCTCGCCAGAGTGGCTGTATGAGCCTGCATTCCCACCAGCAATGTAGAAGAGTTCCCTTCTCTCCACATCCTCTCCAGGAACATGGAAGGTCTTTCCACCTTCTGGTGTCTTCTGCAATACACAAAAATCTTAAGTGTACAATTCAGTGGATCTTTTTGAAAAAAATACACATGTGTAATTGAAGCATCTAAAAAAATTACTACAATTCCAGAAAGTCCTGTTATACCCTTTCCTAGTCAAGCCCCATATGTACAAACAATAATTATTCTGAGCGTTTTCCACTGTGGTTAGTCTTGCCTGCTCTAGAATTTTTGTGTAATCAGAACTACAATTTGTTCACTCTTGTGTTTGGTTTCATTTCTCAGTGTAATATCTGTGAAATTCATTCATATTGTTATATCTTTCATTCTGTGTATTGCTGACTCTTATCACATTGTATAAATATATCAAATTTCTTTTTATTTATTTATTTTTGCACACGTGTGTGTCAAAGGGCACTGTGTGTGTCTGTGGAGGCTCAAGGGTGACTTTAGGAATCATCGTGAATTGGTTCTACCTACTTTTGGCTTGGCTCTAGAATTTCCAAGGCTCTGTCTTCCAGAGCTGAAAGTCACTGCTATTTCTGTGGGATATAGGATCTGAACTCGATCCTTCTGCTTGTGAGGCAGAATCAACCCCTGACTCATTTCTCAGCCCAATATATCAAGATTTTTTCATCCATTCACTGATTGATATACATTTGGGTTGTTTTGGGTACTTAGCTAATATGAATCAGTCTGCTATGAGCATATTTATACTAGTAAATAAGGAAAAAATTAGTTTATTTTTCTTGCTTAAATTTCTCTATAAAATTTTACTCTTACATTTTATCTCTATGACTAAAATAGTACCTTTTGAACCAATTCTCTCTCTTTTAAAACTTGAAAACCGAAACTTTTCTGACTAGTCATGTTTTGGAAAGGACACTATTACACACTTAGATTCGTTAGCTCACTACTTATTCAAGAAACATTTGTTAACATAAAACAGTCCCCTTTCCGCCCAGGATGCTCATGGTCCAGGGAGGGCACACTGCCCCTCAGGTAAATCCCCCCAGGCCCCAGGTCACCTGCTCATCCTGGCTCCTCCCACCAGCCAGCCTGAGCAGCACCCAGTCTGCTCCAGGATACAGAGGGCCTCTAGACCACACCCCAGGTCCCAGGTGAACTGCACCATCACCAGCAGCTCTGCCCTTTCTGCTCTGGACACTCATGTTCCACGGAGGACACACTGCTCCTCAGAATTCAAGAGTCCAAAGAAAACCCAAGCAAAGCTCTAGGGCACAAAGGTCATACATCTGAAGTCCTCTAAAATCATCCTATCACATGGGAGAGATTTCTTCACATCCAGCCCAAAGATAAGTAAACCCCTTTTTACCATCCTGTTCCTTTCAATTATTAGTTACTGTAGAGTAACTTTTCCATATAGCCACCCCCAAAACATTACAACTTCAGGGACTATACCATTCACCTTCACATATCACCAAGGTACTAAATCGTAAAAGTGCACTACCATACTAATATTTACACCCTGTCCACTAAATCTGACTTAATTGATGTACCAACAGTCTCATAGCCTCATCTAGAAAATAACAATAACAACAGACAAGCATACCCAACCCCAAGGCATACACCAGTAATAACTGCTCGAGAGTAGTAATACCAACTAATTCAGTTCAATCAAAAACACACAGAAACTGAAAGAAAGTATTAAGAGACAAAACAACAATCCCCAAGTCACAGTGCAAATCCAAGAGAAACAAAACCCAAGAAAACAAATCTCCCACTGAAAGAATTAACCCCATAATGATAGGTTCCAACTAGAACAAATTCACAGAAAATAGCCAAGAAAGCCAGACCCAAGATAATGACTTTCAAAGCATGATGATTACCATGATCAATACTATGAAAGAGGAAATCTGGGAGGAGTTAAATAACTGCATCAACCACTTTGAACAGGAACATAATAGACACTTGGAGGAGTTGAGAAAAACACTTCAAGAAACAAAAATAGGCATAGAGCAGTTAAAACAGTCTCAGGCAGAGTTTAAAATTGAAGTAAAAGACAAGTTATCTTCAATCCAGAACTCAACAGAGAGTTTTATTAGCAGAACTAATGAAACAGAAAATAGAACTTCAGATCTTGAAGAGAAAGTGGAAGAATTAACCAGCTAAATGGAAGAGGTTGTTAAAACCAAAAGGATACTTGAGAGAAATACTCAAGAGTTATGGGACACCCTGAAGAAGTCTAACATGTGCATTCATGGAATACCAGAAGAAGAATCCCAAAATACCACACCTGAGGAAACTTTTCAAACTATCACCAAGGAAAACTTTCCTCATCTAAAGAATGAGAGGCCCATCCAAATACAACAGGCATTCCGCACCCCAAACAGATATGACCAAAATAGAAATTCGCCACGGCAAATAATGTCAAAGCACTCCACATTCAATACAAAGAAATGGTGCTGAGAGCTTCAAGGGAGAAAAACAAGTCACTTTTAAAGGTAAGCCAATTAAAATAACAAATGATTTCTCAATGGAAACAGTAAAAGCAAGAAGAGTTTGGAGAGACGGACTTCAAGTATTGAATGAGCAAAAATGTCAACCCAGGCTGATATACCCGGCAAAACTATCTGTCATGATTGAGAGAGAAAGAAAAGTTTTCCAGCACAAAGACGACTTGAAGGCTTAAATGTCTACCAAAGCAGACCTTCAAAAAATGCTAGAAAAGATACTCAAGCTTGAAGAAAAGAACAAGCATATCCAGGAGGACAAAAGGGAAGTATAATATTACCAAAACCTAAAAGCCAAATGATACACTTATGAAAGCCACTAAACATAAAAAGTGTCCGGAATTAAAAGTAATTTCTCCATTATAACATTAAATGTCAATGGAATTAACTCACCAATCAAGAGACACAGATTACAAACTTGGATTAAAAATAACAACCCATCCATCTGCTGCCTTCAGGAAACTCATCTCACCACAAAAGATAGGCACATCCTAAACATAAAAGGCTGGTCCAAAATTCTGCAAGCTAATGGAACCAGGAAACAAGGCAGGGGTAGCTACTATGCTATCAGACAAAGTGGAATTCAAACAAAATCATAATAGACACAGATGGATACTACATTTTAGTCACAGGTACAATTCACCAGGAAGACATCACAATACTGAACATACATGCACCTAATATGGGCTCCTCCACATTCATTAAGCAAACCCTACAACGTCTAAAGCAAGAAATCAACCCCCAAACAATAATTCCTGGGGATTTCAATTCCGCCCTCTCAACATGAGATAGATCAACAGGTTAAAAACTTAACAGAGACACTTTGGAACTTAATCAAACTCTTGCTGAAATGGACCTTACAGATCTCTATCGAACTTTTCATCCACGCACCAAAGAATACACATTTTTTCTCAGCAGCACACAGAACTTTCTCCAAAATAGACCACATATTGGGCCACAAAATGAATCTCCACATATACAGGAAAGTTGAAATTCTAGCCTGAACCCTGTCAGACCACCATGGTCTAAAGCTCTCAGACCACCATGGTCTAAAGCTGTCAGACCACCATGGTCTAAAGCTGTCAGACCACCATGGTCTAAAGCTTGACTACATAACTCCTTCGTGGTGTATCTTTGTTTATTTTATTTTTTTTCTCCCACATTTAATTTTTTCCTAATCATACAAGCTCAATAGGTACTACCATCCTCTCCCTTCCCCCTCCCCTCCCCAGTTTTCTCCCATTGCACTCTCCCTCCTTCTCCCCTCCCTTTCACCTCCTTCCTCCCTCCCCGTTCCTCCCTCCCCCTTCCTCCCTCCTATCCCCTGGAGTATCCTTTTGTGTGAATGCTAAACCTCCCTCTGAGTCCTCCACCCTAAGGAGGGTTCAGTACTCAGTGGCATAGCCTGGAGCCCCTTCTTGAGCTCCCCGTTAGTACGGGAACTCTGTTATGATTGTTAATCCCTTGCCTCCCAGGATCCTATTGCCTGGAGCCTTTTCCCCTGTGATCCATGCTAGACATTGGGGGGTCATTGACATGTCAGCCATTATGCAGGTCAGGCAAAGTCCAGTTCTGGCTGCTGTAGCCCTAACTTGTGTGGAGTATCTTACATATCGTTGGTGCTTGCCATCTTTAGGCTTTTACAATCTTGCTGCCCCCTCTTCCACAAGGTTCCCTGAGCTTTAGGATGGGGAGAGATTTGGCTGGTCTGGTTCCAGGTGATTAATGTAGGGTCTTTGGTGTTCTGAATTATGGTTTGTTGTTGATTTCAGTTTTGCTTTTCCTTCACTGCACTTGGCTGCATCCCGATTGGTATCAAAGGTCATCTCCTAACCAAGATAAAAGACTGTTTAAATGAATATCTTAATATAAGATGAGACCCAGAGGTAGATGGAAGAATAGGAGTAGGACACAGCAGTGTGGGGATGGCGGTAAGTGGAGGTCAGTGTCCCATTTGCGAGATGGTTACCATCTATCTGCCAGTCCCTATACCTTCCCTGATTGGTGAGACCAAACCTCTTCAGTCCCAAGTGACCAGGAAGGGAAGTGAGAGTGAGCCGCATCAGATGTCTTATTACTTATATGTAATACTTGACCATGGCCTATTTTCTCTACTGAAGTGCGATCCCCTATCTCCTTTGTGGGGGGTCTTCCTTCCTCTTCTCTCCTGTTTATAATCCTTTGTGATTACAGTGGATATTACAGAGATTTAACTTTGAATATGTCATTAAGTGGGCTTGGAACTAGGATCCACCTATTGGAAAGTACATACGGTGTGTAACTTTCTGTGTCTGGGATCCTTCACTCAATATGGTTTTTTCTAGCTCTTTAGTGGGTAAACCCACAGGTTAGGATGCTCTCTCTTTACTTGTCCAGCACCTGCCCCTACACTGCATATTTCTCCTGAGATCCTTGTAGGCTCATGAAGGAATATTGATAAGTCAGCCACTTTGTAGATCTGGTGGGGTAGATATTGCAGTAAGCTCTTGGATGCAGGAGCACTATTATGACTGGAGTGTTCTGGCTGGCAGTACACCTCCCCATCTTTAGTCTCTCACAATCTTACTACCCCCTCTTCTGCAAGGTTCTCTGCACCTTGGGATGCAGAGAGTTTGAATGGCTTGATTAGTGCTGAGTTGCCAATACTCTGCACTCTGGTCAGTTGTGGTAATGTACTTCACTATTCTTCCATTCCAATAGGCTGCAATCTTTTCTTTTTTTTTTTTAAGCACTTTTATTATTACTTCTGCTCATACAAACTTAACAGGTACACCGGTCCCCTTCCTCCCTCCACCTTCCCCTGACCCCCCTGCTCCCCCCTCCCCTCTCCCCTCCCTTCCCATCCCCCAGTGCTCCCCCCCCAATCCCCGGAACATCCTTTACTGTGCATGCCAAACTCTCCTCTGGGTCCTCCTCTCCGATGAGGTGCAAGGACCCAAGGGCATTTCCCAGAACCCTTTTCTGTGTTCCCCTTAATCTTAGGAACACTACTGTGACTGTCAGTCCCTAGCCTCCAAGAATCCTAGTGCCTTTAGTCCATGCTAGACTTTGTGTGGTCAATAATGTGTTGGACATAGCGCAGGTCATGCAAAGTCCTATTATGATTGCTTTGGCCCTAACTTGTGTGGAGTATCTTGCATATCATTACTCTTCCCATCCTTGTGCTCTTACAATCTTACTGCCCCCTCTTCCTCAAATTTCCCTGAGCTTCAGGATGGGGAGAGATTAGGCTGGCCCAGTTCAAGGAGGTTGATATAGAGTTTCTGATGTTCTGAATTATGGTTTGGTTTTTTTTTTTTTTCGGTTTTGCTGCTCCTGCAATGCCCTTGGCTCCATCCTGTTTGCAATCTTTTCTTATCTATGGATATAACACGAGGTATTTAGATGGTGGCTTGCTATCAGGTATTGTTACTTAATTTTAAGACATCTGTTCTTGTCTCATGTGTTTTCTCCCTTCCTCTGTTATTTGGACAAGTTTACAGAACCAGGTATGTGTCTCCTGACATTAAGGAAAGGAAGGTTAGAAGCCAGTTAGAAGGAAATTGGTCACCTGAAGGCTCCTCACTCCTAACTATGCTCTTTTCCTATTTTCCCCTCCTCTTTAAAACTCTTCTTCTTATAGAAGTCTTGTTCATCTATTTGCCCATGTTCCTTTGTCTCCACTCTTTTGTGATCTTCTTTACTCCCCTGACTTACATTCCTTTTTTAGTTTGGGAGTGTTATAAAAGTTTCTGTTTGATTATATCCTTCTGAAGGTTTAATGCTAGGATCCTGCTTTAATACATCACAATGTAGGTCTCACAACACATCCCATTTGCTATAATCCACCTACAAACACTAAGACAATGTACATGAAAAAAAATGTGGATACTCTTCTTTGAGATTATATTAGAACCTGAGAGTATGCTGTTTGCAAAGAATTCTGTAGTCACTGAACTTACATCAGATGAACACCTGGTGCTTTTGCTAAAATTTCTTGCTCTGTATGGTGACGAATGGTTCTTTTTCACACACCTATGATTTTATGGTATGCTTTTTTAATTTTTAAATTTTTTATTTACAAAGGGGGTTTATGTCTTTGCCCTTATTCCCTCCCTACCCACTTCCCTCCTTTCCCACTCTCCCTATCTACATACCCTTCTCCCAACCTTCCCTTCTTTCATCCATCCTGCCCTGTCCCATTCACCTCCTGTCCCTCTGCTTGTGTGTATCATAGGATTCCCTTTGAAGTACCTGTATTGGTACGGGAGTCAGATTTCTGTTGAACTTTATGTGGTTCTTCAGTCGGTAAAGTCATAAGTGGGGAGATGCATGTTCCATTGTCCAGAACCTGCCCCTGAGACACTTTCTGAGAGCAGTCATTTCTTCAGTGATCCTAGTTAGTCCTCAGGGGAATGGTATTAAGTTGGGTATTGTATAGATCTTGTGGTAGGAATTCCATCACTGTGACCTTCTGGGTAGAGCAGCCCTATCTTTGCTGGAGTGTGTTGGTCAGGAGTAACTCATCCTTCCTTTAGACTCATAATCTTACTGTCCCCTATTGCTGAAGGTTCCCTGAGATTTGCTGTGAAATAAGATTTTTTTATTTATTTTCTTTCTCTCTCTCTCTCTCTTTCTGTGTGTGTGTGTGTGTGTGTGTGTGTGTGTCCCTGTGGAGGATCAAGGGTGATTTAGGAATGATCCTGGATTGTTTCTACCTCCTTCTTGCTTCTCTCTGGGATTTTTCAAGCTCTACCCACCAGAGCCAAATGTGTAGGCTATGGCTGTTTCCACCTGGCATTTTTATGTGGGACCTGGGATCTGAACTCAGGACCTTCTTCTTTTAAGGCAGAGTCTTAACTCCTAAGCCATTTCTCCAGCCTGAGATAAGATTTTGTTGGACTGATTAGGGCTGAGTATTCCAGGTTCACTAATATTCTGTGCTTTGTCCTGATATGGTTTACTACCTCACTAGTCTTCCATTGTAATAGGGTACAACTTGGTTGAGTTCTGACAACTTTTCTTATCTAAGGATTAAAAAAGGAGTATTCAGATGATGTCTTATTATCAATCTTTTGTAGTTAACACTAGAATATCTGTTCTTGTCCATTTACTTTCCTTCTACTGTTATTTGGATAGGTTTATCATATCAGTTAAGATTTCCCTGACATTAAAGGAATTCAAACCCATTCAGAGAGTAATTGCTATAGGGTCTCTCAGGCATAGACTCATGTCATCTGAAAATAGTGCTATCTTGATTTCTTCTTTCCTATTTGCATCCCTTTTATCTCTTTTTCTTGTCTTACAGCTCTAAGACTTCAAGTAAAATATTGAACAGAAGTGGTAAGAGTGAACAGCCTTGTATAGTTCCTGATTGAAGTGGGAATGCTTCAAGTTTTTCACCATTTAGAATAAATTCCTTTCATTCTTATTGTCTCTCCAGGATTTTTATCATAAAGTGATGCTGGATTTTGTCAAAAGCTTTTTCTGTGACTCTAGAGAGAATCATGTGGTTTTGTTCCTTGCTTTTATGATGGATTGTATTTATTGATTTGTGTGCGTTGAACCAATCTTCTGTGTCTGGAATATACCCTACCTGGTAATAGTAAATTATCTTTTTGATCTGTTTTTTTTTTTAATCCAGTTTGCTAAAATCCTGTTGAGGATCATTGTATCTGTTCATCAATGAGATTAGCCTATAGTTTTCTTTTTTGTATTATCGTTATTTGGTTTTGGTATTAGTGTAATATTAGCTTCATAAAAAGAGTTTGGAAGTGTTCCTTCCTTTGTTGTTTTGTGGAATAGTTTAAGGAGTACTGGTGTTAGTTGTTCTTTAAATATCTGGTAGAGTTCTGCACTGAATCCATCCACTTCTGGGATTTTTTTTTGGTTGGATGGTTTGTAATTACTTTTACAATTTTGTCACTTGTTATAGGATTGTTTAAATAATTTAGCTCATCCTGATTCAACTTATGTGTACTTAGAAATTCATTCATTTATTTCTGATTGTCAAATTTTGTGGAATATAAGTTTTTGATTATGATTCTTTGAATTTCCTTAGTATCAGTTGTGATAACTCCATTTTAATCTCTAATTTTATTAATTTGGGTTTTCTCTCTTTTGGTTTTTGTTAATTTGACTAAGCATTTATCAATCTTATTGATTAAAAAAACAGCACTTTTTTGGTTGGTTGGTTTTCTTTATTTCAATTTTGGATATTTTCTCCCTGATTTTACTAATCTCTGCTCATCTACTACTTTTGGGATTGGACTGTTCTTGTTCCAATAAAGCTTTAAGCTGCATTTTTATTTGTGATTCTCCATTTTTTTATATAGGCATTGAGTGCTATCAACTTCCCTTTTAGGACAGCCTTTATTGTGTCCCAGAGATTTTGATATGCTGTATTTTCATTACCATTCACTTCTAGGAAGTTTTGAATTTCCATTCTGACTTCTACCTAAACCCATTTCTCGTTGAGTATCATGGTGTTTAGTTTCCAAGAGTTTGTTTGTTTTCTGTCATTTACCTTGTGGATGTCTAGTTTTATTCAGATAAAGTACAAGATGTGACTTCAACTTTCCTGTATATGTGGAGGCTTGCTTCAAGGCTCAATATGTGGTCTATTTTAGAGAACATTGCATGGGCTATTGAAAAAAAGTATTTTCTTTGATGTTAGTATAGAAAGCATGATAGAGGTCAGTCAGGCCTATTTGGGTTAATGTTTGATTCAGCTCTAGTGTTTCTCTGTTCAATTTTTGGTCTGTTGACCTATCCATTGGTGAGAATGGGGTGTTGAAATCCCTTACTATTATCATATGTGGGTTGATTTGTTTTAGATGTTATTGTGTTTGCAATGCATGATGAGCCAATATTGGGTGTATATATGTTCAGAATTGTGAAATCTTCTTGATGGACTGCTCCTTTGACTAATATGTAGTATCATCCTGTGTCTCTTATGATTTGCTTTAGTTTGAGGTCTATTTTATTGAATATTAGAATTGCTATTACTTCTTGTTTTCTTGTTCCTTTAGCTTAGAGTACCTTTGACCAGACTTTGGCTCTGAAATTGTGCCATTCCTTCATGGTGAGATGTGTTTCTTGAAGTCAGCCAATTGATGGGTTGTGATTTTTGTTCTATATTTGTAGCCTATGTCTCTTGACTGGAGAGTTAAATCCATTGACATTTGGGGTTGTAATCAAAAAATGTTTGCTGATTACTCTCATGTTCTGAGTTTTGTGGGTTTATATGTGTATTTCTTTTAATAACAGTTGCATTGGCACTATTTTTCCCTGCTATCCTCTTGTTTGTCCTTTTCTTTGAATTTGAGTATTTTTTGTAGGCCTGGTTTGGTGGTCATGTAGGCTTTCAGATGATCCTTATGATGGAAAATTTTATTTCACCTTCATTCATGACTGATAGTTTTGATGGATGTAACAGACTAAGTTGGAATTTGTGGTCATTCATAATTTGAAGTACACCTCTCCAAGCTCTTCTGGCTTTTACTGTTTCCATTGAAAAATCAGCTGTTATTCTAATAGACTTGCCTTTAAATGTGACTTGGTTTTTCTCTTTGAGGCTCTTAACATTCTGTTTGCCTTGTATCTGCAGTATTTTTTACTATTATTTGCTGTGGTGAGTTTCTATTTTGGTCATATCTGATTGATGTGCAAGATGCCTCTTGTATTTGGATATGTATCTCTTTCCTTAGATGTGGAAATTTTTCATTAATGTTAGTGTAAAAAATTTCTTCTGGTGTGGTTTTTGGGTTTCTTGTTCTGGGATTCCATAAATGCTCAGGTTTGGTTTCTTCAAGGTGTCCCATATTGAATATTACTCTCAAGTTTTTTTTTTTCTTTTTCTGCTTCTTTAATTGAACAATTTTGTTCTGCAATCTTGTCTTCTACTTCTAATATTCTATTTTCTGCTTCAAAAATTCTGTTGGTGAGACTGTCAAATTTCGGATTGTACCTAGCTTGTTTTTAATTTCATGTTTAATCTCCGCATAAGATTTTTTTCCACTGCTCTGCCCTTGGTTTTGTTTCTTCAACTGCTTTTTTCCATCTCACCAGGGTGCCTATTACTTTCCTGTTCATCTAGGTTCTTGTATTTTGTGGATTTACAGCATGACTTAGACATTTTGTGTTTGGTCTTTAGTTCCTTTATTTGGTTTGTGTTTCTCTTTTGAGTCAGACAGAATTACCACACTTTGACAGTTGTAGTGTCTGCTTGACTAGGTATTAAAGGGGTCAGACTAGGGTTGCTAGTGTTGTTTTGTGGGTAAGGTTATTATAGTGCCAAAGGAGTATGTAAGCCCAGCTCTATTTAAGAGAGGGTGACAGGGTTTTGGTCTAGTTTTAGCTGAGAGGTTTAAGATTGGGTGTCAGAGTTTGTTAGGTGAGGTTTGGATTAATGTATACTGTATAGGGATCTTAAACTGTGGTGGCTGTCAATTGAGATTAAAAGGAAAATAAAATGGGTACTTATCTTAGGGTTAGGTGCAAAAATTCTCTTCTGTTGAATGATGAGATTCTTGGGATCTTCAGTTGTATGGTATTTGGTCTACTGGTCCCCAGTGTTGTTTTCTATTAAATTCTCAGAAGACTTTTTTAAATGATTAGTGATTGGTGGGGTTGGGACAAAAGTTTGAGTTAATTAGGTAGTGAGAGGACTGAAGGTTAGATATGAGATGGAGGTTACTGTTGCTTGGGCCATGGGGTCAATCTGCTGCAGTAGCAGTCAGGCCCAGGCGGGAAAGGGGACCTGAGTCCAAACATGCTTTTTTAGAGAACAAGGGCCATGGAGCAGAGCTGCAGTGATATCAGCCAGGCCCATAGGGAAGCACTCTTCAGTGTTATTTACCATTAGCTAGCAAAAGCAATGGTGCCTTGTATTATCTATTACAAATGTTTATCTATTTCTTCAAAGCATTAAAAATGAAATTATTCAATATCTCACTGACATCATTAGAAAAGTATGTATTAGAAGACTAAAAGATCAAATTAGGACAAGCAAATTTTCAAACCTTTTTTTGTTTGAAAACTTGAATTTTTTAAAACATCATTTAACAAACCTTCTATTTTGATAGCTACATGCAAAAAAGGGTGAGTAACATGTGTGAGACACTCTTCCACCCAATAGGGAAACAGAATTAAATGGACAGATGAGATCTCTTATAGGTCATGATTCTGACCAAAGTCAGACAAGAAATTATATACTTTTTTGTCGACAGTGATAAGCAAAATAATATAAAACAGTATATAAACTAGGTGGATATGGAACAAATATACTTGATGACATGTTTTTGTGATATGTGTTTGTTGCAGTACAGTGTGTTATTTGATCTAAGAATACAATGTTTAATATAAAATTAGGGTAATTAATATTTCCATGTCTTTAAGCATTTATCATTTCTTTGTGTTTGGAACCTTCAAATTTTTTCAAGTTCTTTATTAAAATATGTAATAAATTTCTGTATATTAAAATCACCCTATTGTGTTGTGGGGCATTATAACTTATTCCTCCTGTTGAGATTGTATCAATACCCATTATCCAATCTTCCTCTATCCTATTCCCTACAACTCTTCCTTAATTCTAATGACTACTATTCTACTCCCTTTTTCTTTCTTTTTTTAATACATTTTTCATTATTTCCGCTCATACAAACTTAATAGGTAGACCAGTTCCCTCCCTCCCACCTCCTCCCCCTGAACCCCCTGCTCCCCCTCCCTCCCTCCTCAT
Organism: Typhlomys cinereus; assembly: GCA_023101885.1. Lineage (NCBI taxonomy): Eukaryota > Metazoa > Chordata > Mammalia > Rodentia > Platacanthomyidae > Typhlomys > Typhlomys cinereus. The sequence continues at coordinate 2,944,885 of JALPQD010000042.1, read as the reverse complement.
CCCCCAGTGCCTCCCCCCCCCCAATTCGCAGAGAGTCCTTTATTCTGTATGTCTTACTCTGCTCTTGGTCCTCCCTTTTTCTATGAAATTAGCTTTTTTGCTTCCAAATAGCAAGAACATGCCAAAATTGAGCTCCTTGAGTATGTTAATGGCAAGTACAGAACCTTTTCTTATTTATTAATGAATTTGTCTAGATATAATATATTCCTTCCAACATTGTCCTACATACTTAGAATCCATTCTCTGTGGCTGACTATATAGCTTAGTGGGTAAAGCACCTGCTTGCAGAACTGGTGACCTGTGTTCAGTTCTCAGAAGTCCACATGATGGAAGGAGAGAACTGACTTCTGAAAGTTGTCTTCTAACCTCCACCCTGAACCATGGCATGCATTCTCTCTCTCTATCTCTCTCTCTCAAATAAAATATTAAAAAGGAATCAATTGCCTCACATATTCCCTACATTTATGTATGTATGTATATATTACAAAACTCAAGTAGCTTTTTTCAAGTGTATTACAAGTCTTCATGGATCATACTGTGTGTTCCACCTTTACATGTCTGCTAGGGCTTGAATCTAATTATAAGTCTAGAAGTAAAGAAAAGTTGGTCCTAAGGAGAATCAACATTGTCTTGCATCACAGTATTAATCCCCTTAATTAAAGATAGAGAAACAGATACCAACAGCAATGAGGTTTCTTCCTCTGATGGTGGTGAAAACCCTTCTTCTGATACAGAAAATTCAGCAGAATTTAGGAGCTCAACATCCCTTTTTTTCCTTGTTAATTCTTTAAAGCTTTCATTTACAAATACAATGTATTTGAATGTTTTCATCCTTAATACCTGTGCTCCTCCCAACACACCCTACAGGTTTTCCTTTCCAACCTGTTTCTTCCCACTCCCATGTACCTCTGCATGTGAGATCCATTTGGCTTCATCCATGATGCCTTCATTAGTAAATGCCCAGGCAACCACTGGGGCATGAAGGACCCACCAATGGGTTAACTTAGAATAAAGAAGTCTCCCTTTATCTCTCTGGCACCAGTCCCAAACTATTTCTCAGGTTTGGGATCCTGGGATCCTCCCTCCTTTATGGTGAAATAGTGATACACCAGCACTTGAAGAGGACTAGTGTAAGTAGACATCATTGCATTGTGCTCTTGGGAATAACAGCACTGCTATATATGGAGACTACTGTCTAGTAGTACCTGTACATTCTTCCTGTACCCTCTTCTGCAAGGTTCCATCAACATCTTTTCTACATCTCCATCCTTGCCTATCAGACCCAACCATTTCCTTCAATTTAACAGTAGACATTCTACAAGACTGGGAAATTAATTTTCATCATAATTTCTGTAGTCACAAGATGACATTCTGCAATTGGATTTTCAGTAATCTCTGCCCTGTGGTACAGGAGATAAGCATCTCTTTCAAGAGAAGAATAGAAGCTTTCTGGTCATTCAGTGGCACTTAAGAAGGAAAACTGTCAGTAAGACCCTATTACTGAAGATGCAACACAAATGGATCACAGAAATGGGCAAAATATATCAACTGGAACTGGTCTGAGAAATTCCTCCTTGCTAGATAGCTTACATAGTACCAAGAAATACTGTAGAAGCTGCTGGGGACAGAAATAATCACAGGCCCCATCAATGCATGAGATCTGTAAGTTGTAATAAAAATCACCATAGCAGCAGGTGACAACCAGTGTAATAGTGGTATAAGTATCCAGGAGACAACCAACAGCTTTCTGATTGGACTCCAAACCCACTTGTCAGAATGGAACACATTCCTGTTACTATAGACAAGAACAAGAAACTAAAAAAAAGGGAAGGAAATAGATCAACTGAGAAAAACAGCCAATGAACCACTAAGTAGGAAGACAGTACACTAAACTGCTCTGTAAATAGCTGTTACTATACCCATAGATTGGAAAGACACTTAATGTTCAACCTAGAAGTCTTCTTCTACAATAGATGTAGAGGATCTCAATACCTAACATGATTCAGGCTAGGGCAATAGAAGAGCAGTGAAGTGGACAGCAACTGCCAACCATAATGCAGAGTATCACCAATTCAGCAAGGCTCACCCAGAATCAGGCCAATCTAATCTCTCCCTAATCTAAGGCTTTGCAAACCTCACAGAAGAGGAGGTGGTGAGATTGTAAGAATCTAAACATAGGAAGGTTCACCATTGGAAAAGACATTCTGCTCAAGGCAGGACTGATGCATCTAGGAATTCACTGCAGTAAAACTTGTCCTTAGCAGACCTGCATAATGACTGACATATCATCATACTCCCATAGAATACCTAGGAACTGAAGAAAGATAAGAACATACAGTGGAAACTTTGGGGACTAAGCTGGATGAGTGAAGGGAAATGCCCCTATCAGTAGAGTCACCCAAAAAGAGGCAACTTGTTATGCCACAGAAGCCTGAACTCCCACAAAAGTAGACAAGCCAGAGAGAACTCTGGAGTCATAGAAGCATACAGGCAGGAGGGTGGGAAGGAGTGGGAGGGATTGAGGAAGGGAAGGCAGGGTGTTGGAGGGAGGGGAGATGGAGGGAAGCAGGGATGTGTACTCAATATGCTTGTAAAAGTAGAAAAATAAAAAAAGGAAAAAAAGATGTGACAGAAAAGAGTCAAAATAGAGCTGGAGAGGTGGCTCAGGGGTTAAGCCTCTGCCTTGCAGGCGGAAGGTCCTGAGTTCAGATCCCAGATCCCACGTATAGACGCCAGGCGGAAGCGGGGGCGGCCTGCGCTTCTGGTCCTGGTAGGGCGGAGCCTATGAATCCCGGTGCAGAAGGAGGTGGAGGTGTCCATGGTGGTTCGCGAGTTCGTCAGTGGTTCTACATACACACAGACACACACACACGCGCGCACACACGCACGCGCACATACACATGCACATGCGCACAGTTGAATAAATAATAATAAAAAAATTTAAAAAAGAGTCAAAATAAAAAAATGAAATAAAAGGTATTAATTTTATCTCAAGGTTGAACAATGCAAAGCAAAGTTGAATGATAAGGTCCTTACTATATGCAAGATTATTTGATTTCTGTTCTTAATTAATTTTTATTGTTTCAAGAAAATAGTGCAGAGAGTGCCATCCTTCTGCGTTTCCAGGGTTTACAATTTTAAATATACATTACATTCTATGATTAATCAATGGACTCGAGAACATGAGCTATAAAACTTATTATTGCAAAGCCTCTTATTACAGAGGCACTCTCTTGTTTTGATGATGCCATAATGTATTTTATATACCAAGCTTTCTCCCATTATCATTTAATTTCTTGTACTTTCAAAAAACTTGATTCTGATATCAATATAAGACTTCTGTACATTTTAACCAGTGAAATTGTGCAATGATTTTACTTCTTGAAAATAAAAAACTTGGTTTCATCTGAAAAATTAAATGTATCTTATTTGAAAAAAAACTTTAAATATGTAGGCACCTTGTGACCCAGTTGCATTGACACATAAAATTAGCTCCCATGCCATTCAAAGAACAGAGAGATATTCATACAAAACATATAGAGACAAAGAGGCCTTGAGACAGGAGAAATCTTGAAATTTTTTAAGGGCAGGGAGGCAGCAAGAGTCTTGAGCACAATGGGTGGATTATGATTCAAGGGAAGCCAGGGGATTGAAAGTCATGTATTCTAAAGGTCTTGGAAATCCAGTGAAAGTATCAAATGGTTAATTTGATTTGATTTGCATTTTTTATTAATTTTTTCTACTTTTACAAGCATATTGAATATTCATTCCAGCTTCCCTCCCTCCCCCCTCTCTCTCATTCCCTCCCTTCTCTTCATCATTCCATCCCACTCTTCTGCCTGTATGCTTCTGTGGACTTTAGGGTTCACTCTGGCTGTCTACTCACATACCAGTGGATGGCCTGAAGACAGGTAACTTGATTTGCATTTTAATAGATGGCTTAACTTCTCTGTATTGCAAGGGAGAAAGAAAGAAGGCAGAGTGATTATATAACTGTTACCGGCATCTAGGTGAAATATGGTGGTGGTTTAAACTATGGCAGTGACATTGATAGTGTATTTTAAAATGTGTTAATGGATCACCATGGTGGTGCTTGTCTGAAATTCCAGACACTCTGGAGGTAGAGACAGGAGAATCAGTCAAAAGTCATCTGTGTTTACATAGCAAATTTAACACTGGCCCAGGATACATGATACCCTGTTTCAAAATAAATAAATGAATAAACACATCAGCGCGGCAGGTGACATGGAATGCACCTTGTCACCTTGGCATTCAGGAAGTTGAACCAAGAGGTTCAGAGTGCAAGGTCAGAGTTGGCTGCATAACAACACCCTGTCTCAAAAACAAAATCAATATGGAGCTAGAGAGATGACTCAGGGGTTAATTTTCTACTTCCCAAGCAGAAGGACCTGAGCTTGGATCCTACATGCCATGTTAAAAAAAAAAAAAAATCAGGCAGAAATGGAAGCAGTTCTGGCTCTGGAAGACAGAGCCTAGGAAATCCCAGAAAGAAGCAAAAAGAGATACAACAATCCCCAGGATGATTTCTGAAGTTATCCTTGGGCACACACATAGCGCCCTTTGACACACACACACACACACACACACACAGAAAGAAACAGAAAATATGTTAACAAAACAAAATCTTCTTCAATCAATTACATCTTTATCCTTATACTTACACACGTGCACACAAACTCATAATTGGAAAGAACAGAGAACTCCAATGAATTAGTAATCAATTGTGTTGAATTAGCTATGTGTGCTTACTGGTGGAATTCTTATATTTCTCAAATTATGTATAATTTTAATTTTTAGACTTAATAATAATCACATTATAGGCTGATAGTCTGTCAGTGGACGTGGAGAAAATGAGTAGGGAAGGAAAAATCATCTAACCTCAGGTAAAGAAAGGAAGGAAGAAGAAAGGGTAAGAAGAATTTTTTATATGGTACTTTTAGACAAATTGAATCCTAAACTAAGAAGTCAGGAAAACTATACAAGTCAGAGTCCCTGCCATTCACCTACTCTGACATGGCCTTGAACACAGCACTTGTTGTGACCCAGGTCTTTATTTCCTTATGGGTTAAATGACAAGTTGAACTAATTATTATATAAAATCTCTCTTCTATTCCCTCACAATTTCTTTACCATAATGTTAGAGTTTTAACTACTTTGTACAATCTAATCTTTGGAGATAGGAGCTATATTATGAATGCTTATTTTCCCATAGGAAATGTAGAATAAAGAGAAACTTAAGGAGTTCCCAGTATCACTCAAAAATTTAATAGTAGCTTATTCAGAATTCAAAATTTTATGGCTAGTTATCCAACTATGAAACTTTTCCCCTTTGCCTCATAAACCCTCCCCCAAATACCCACCACAATCTGCAATGTTATTACATTTTGATTGGCAAGTTGAGATGAATTTGACCATCTTGAGTCAGTGTATAACACAAATATACGAATTAATAAAATGTAAGGTCTTATTTTGATCCCTAACAAACTGTAACCACCATTTTTCTCCTACAGCTGTACGATTCTGTGACCGGTGCCATCTGATCAAGCCAGATCGCTGCCATCACTGTTCTGTTTGTTCCATGTAAGTAACAACCATACTTTTCCCGTGCTCATCTTGGCCACTGATGGCTGCCTAGATAACAAAATGGCTGATCCTAACCTGTAAACTTGTCTCAATAAAAGCATTTCCTTTAAGCCATAATAACCATATGCCAAATATTCTTATAGGGCTGATGATGATTTAAGCTATTTAAAGATAAGAAGAAAACTAAATCAACATTTTAAAAATAGAATTTTTATTTAGAACAGTTTCAGATTCATAGATTTATCTTGAAGATAGTTTTTAAATGTCCCAAACCCACTTTCCCCTATTATTAACACCTTCCACTAGTGTGGAATATTTGTTAAAATCATAAAACTAGTATGAAGAATCTTTTTCATTGCATTACATTTTAATATACCTGTTGATTCCATAATTGCCATTGATGGACTCTTTGTATGGTTTACAATTCTACTATTCAAATCTGTGCTATATGAACATCCTTGGGTAGATGTTATTTTTCACCTACATATTTATTAAATAATTGATACATTATTTTAAATGCTCTATATTTTATTTAGACATGTTTACTTTCCTTCTTATACTCTTTATCTGTTCCAATATCTATAGTACCACATTACATTAAGTAGCCATGTCTCCTTAGCTTCTCTAATCTTTGACAGTTTTTCGGACTTTACTTGGGGTCTTTTGACCATAACCATTTTTAGGATTAAAGGTCAAGTGTTTTATAGAATGTTCCTGTGTAGAAAACTATTTGATTATCTTTCCTTATAATCATTAAAATGGAATAATATGATTTGGGAATGCAGATCATTTCATATCAAGGGTACAATATAGAAACATGGCTTTCCACCACAATGCTAACATTAATCGTCTGGTTTAAGCAGTATTTATTAGGTTTTTCTACAGTAAAATTAATTTGCCTCCCCCTCATTTCTTAACTATACTCTTTGGAAGGAAGTTACCATGCACAATCCTCACTCAAGAAATAGGAAGGCCACTGGGTCCTTGTACGTCATCGGAGAGGAGGGCCCAGAGGAAAATCAGACATGCACAAGAAAGGACTCTCTGGGAATTGGGGCGGGAGGCACTGGGGGATGGGGAGGGAGAGGGGTGGGGAGGGGAAGCAGGGGGTACCGGGGGGAGGAGGAGGGAGGGAGGGAACTGGTGTACCTAATAAGTTTGTATGAGCTGAAATTAAAAAAAAAGAAATAGGAAGTTATACTTCTACTTTTTGAAGGCAAAGCACTTGCATAAATTATTTGAAATTCTTTTATATGGGAGATATGATTCTTCTCCCCCAGTTATTTGTTTATTAAGTCATTTATTTGCATCAATATGGAATAATATGTATTCATTTTCTATTTTGCATTCTAAACCAATTTGTAGTACTTATTGTGTACTAATAGTCAAATTGTTCCATCACTATAAAATTCTATTTTTATGTTAGTATATATAATCTCCATGCCTTTCTTTTTGAATGCCTATTCCATCCATATGTCTCTTTCCTTTGATTCAGACACAGGATATAGCCATATTTTTTTCTGTACATTTACTAAGCAAAGTGCTAACCAAAACTAGGGGAGACACCTTGAACCTTTTCTCTATGTGGATTGCTTGGTGTTCCCAATACCATTCAACATATGCATTTTTAGTTGTGCAACTTGCTGCCAACATAAACCTATTATGTTGTTATAACTGGATGATCCTATGAATAACTGAGGATGTCATTTTATAGGTTCTATAGTAGAAGTTTGTGCATAGTTTTGCTGGAGTCATGTAAAAATATTGGTGAAATCTTGAGTTCAATTTTAAGGTGTTGTTTCATTTCTGTAGCCTCACTTATCACACTGTATTTTGTGCTCTTTGTAGGTGTGTTTTAAAAATGGACCATCACTGCCCTTGGTATGTCCCTTTGATTCATTTCCCTCCTCTAAAAGGGTCAAAGTTGTTCAGTATATCCATTTTTGTTGTAACATGCCAATTTCTACAACGGTAATTCACTGGACTTTGTATTTATAAGGGGACAGCAGAGGGGTAACATTTTAAAGCAAGGATTAAAACAGTACCAAAGGTATGGTAGTGAATTTCTGAAATCACAAAGCTAATAGTCTTCTTTCCATTAACTTTAGCTATTGAGCAGCACAGTAGCAAAATGCAACACAAGTGTTTTGCCTATTCAACATATACAATTCATTAATGTTTCTAGCAGCTTGATTTTGAAATATCAAGATCCATTAAATTCAGTGATTCTTTAAGTTTCTGCATCTGATCTAGAAAACCAATCTGAAATCATCTAATTGTCAAGAAAGCATGTCACAGCTATACCAAATGCGGCTGCTAAGACTTTAATATGTTTTTTTGGTTACCAAGATCCAGTTACTTGGTTGTGTCAGGTAGTAATATAAAAGGATTAGATAATTCAGATAAGTCTGTGTCTGTAAATGAAAGAAGAAGCAAATGAGTTATAAACTTGTTTTTCAGTGTGTTCATTTAAGGGATATCTATTTCTGTTGGGTTTCTACACTATATATAATGAGGCAGTAGGAGTGTCATGCTTTCCATTGTTTATTTCACTTAAGTGTCATTGTGTTCTTAATCAGGTGGTCCTGATTTCAAATCATTTTTTCTTTTTTAGGGTTAATAACTGCATTGGATTTTCAAACTACAAATTCTTCCTTCAGTTCTTAGCATATTCTGTTCTCTACTGCTTGTACATTGCTACAACAGTCTTCAGCTATTTCATCAAATACTGGAGAGTAAGTTTTTAAAACTCAGAGGATTCCACCCAAAGCAAATGTATACACACTTTAATCTATAACACTATTATTTTTTTTTGCATTTTGAAATATCCAATGAAATAGTAGGAAGGGAAAACACTAAAACAAGGTTTCCAAATTGAATATTCTGAGACTGAAAACTGTTAAATAAAGATTCTAGTTAAACAAGCTTGTTGTATTTATGGCAACCTTTCTAAGACCCGGGGAAATGTAACCTCTTGTCTTCTAATGATTTTTAAATATGTTCTGTGTTTGAGTTTTGCAAAATCTTCTCCCAAATTATATACTTGAAAAATGCTGAACTAATTGTAAGCCCTTAGTTTCTAAGGGAAAAAAGCTATCAAAGCAGTCACATATTAATTAAAAAATGCTTCCTAATTCTATGTTCAAAGGAGAGTTGCAAAATTTCTATTGGAACGAAAGACATGTTGACTTTATTTCCATATACAATCAAAGTGAAATAGAGAGTCTCTTTTGAACTTTGTGAGATAAACAAATGGTTGGAAATTGGGAGAATTGGTTCTGTTACACGCTTCACTATTTCAGTGCCAAAAGCAGATAAAACAAATGTTTGGGCTTTCAAAATAAGGTTCTAACAATTATCTTGAAATCTCAAATTTACTTTCAGGTTTCTCCTACTTGGAAATATCAGTCATATTCCATAAATCTTAAGATTTTTAAGACAGTTCCTATTTAAATACATATACAGAAACTGGCAGAAATACAGTGATATATATATATATATATATATATATATATATATATATATATAGAAAGAGAGAGAGAGAGAGAGAGAGAGAGAGAGTATCTCCTTTATAAACTTAATGCCAGAGGACTCCAAAATTATCCCTTTTCACATCCATAGTACAATTAGTAAGGTATCCATGATGCAGGCTATCTATATTGAACCTGAGTAGGAAAAAAATAAATGTGAGCAGAGTTACAAGTTATTACTTTAAATTGTTTCCAAAGCCTATATCTGTTACCTTAGTCGCAGTGGTTAATTTGTAGGGAAAGATGTTCAAAATATAAATTGCAACAAACTGAAGACTAGAAGAAAATGGCAAAGCAGTGAGAAGCTAAACAATGGAATATATAAATCATTACAGCATATATTTGTATGTATATGATATAAAAATCTTTACTTTAGACACAAAATTATATAAGCAGAAATGATGAAGTTTTCTCTTAAATATTCATCATATAGGAAGCACTTCACCATGCTATACATCTTGATATCTTTTCTTTGGCCCCTTTCCACAGCACAAGATCTTTCCCTATTGCTCAGGTTTCCATGACCTGTTTGGCATTTCATCTGCATGCTGAGCTACTACTATAAATGTGAAGAAAATCTGCTGTGTCCAGTCAGCAGGGAAGCGTGAGCCTTGTTCTTCACTATATACCTTCATTGGTCCTTAACACAGTAGGCTTTAGCATCATCGCAGAATAAATATGTCGTATTTCACCCATTTTTGTCTTTAGCACTCCTAGTCAGTCAGTAATCAAATATTACGATACAAATAAGGTGCTGTGTGCTTTCTTTCAATGATAGTTGAATATAAATTAGCCACCAGAAAAATGCCCATATTCACAAGCAAAACCATGAGTAAGTATAACCTTGTCCTTTTCCTATTCCTTCATTGATTTTCGTCCACAATAGCCTAGCTCATGCCTGACATATGAGAAGTAATGAGGCCTGTCTTAGCTCACCCTCCCTCTGGAAAGGGCAATGGCAATGCAGGGGAATGTTTCTTTCTTTTTTTTTTATTCAACTGTGTGCATATGCGTGTGTGTGTGTGTGTGTGTGTGTGTGTGTGTGTGTGTGTGTCTGTGTATGTGTAGAACCACGGACGAATTCGCGAACCACCACGGACGCCTCCACCTCCTTCTGCCCTGGGATTCACAGGCTCCGCCCTACCAGGACCAGAAGCGCAGGCCGCCCCCACTTCCGCCTGGCGTCTATACGTGGGATCTGGGATCCGAACTCAGGACCTTCCGCCTGCAAGGCGGAGGCTTAACCCCTGAGCCACCTCTCCAGCCCAGGGGAATGTTTCTTTGCAGTTGCTCCTGTCATAGAACACATTAGTATGGCTTAGGAATGGCTTTCTCAGTTTAACTTGAGTTTCTCCTTAAAATAAAAACTAAGCAGTACCACGTATTTTAAAAAAGCAATATATCAGCAAGGCAAGTGTGCTCCTAAGAACAGCAACTTCTACTTGTGTTGTACTTGATGGTTCTGGAAGCATTTTCATATCCACTATTTCATCCAATCTTCACCACAATGCTGTAAAGTAACCAAAGCTGGAATTTTTCATCTCATTCAAAGATGATAAAACTGAGGTTCACAGTCGATATGTGACTTGCCAAAGATGACTTGAATGTAAATCTGAACCTGAGCCCAGTGTGTTCTGCTGCTCATTATAGTTCTGCTATGGTGAAACTTTTACAATACAGGATTCAAATGACCATCAGATCATTTCTCTCCTCTACTTTGTAGAGAGATTGATCTCTACCATTATGTAAAAATAAAAATACCTCTTACACTGAACGATGATTCTCCTTACAAAAGCTATGAATTTCTCTTTTGGAAACATGAAAATTATTATTCTACCAATATTCTTCTGAGTTTTCTCTGGTAATCATTATTTTGAGTGATTTTGATTGGCTATCTTCCAAGAAGACATTTTAAAACATAGTACCATCACACCTTTGGAACAAAAAAGATGCAATTAGGAACCCTATCAAGGGACAATACAATAGATGTGCTATAGAAGATCTGAGAGTTCTGAAAAAGTAACTGGGGTAAGGCTCAAAACAATTACACAAGATGTAGACAGACTTTTACCACAGTCTCATTGCTCAACCATTTCCTGTTGCCCATTTAAATATATAAAAATAAGTAAATGCTTTCAAAATCAGGGCACATTCAAAAGTAGAAAGTATGTGTGCAAAATATCAGTGAAGGCAAAAGGCACTATAAAGTGCTCTCTGGAGTCCTACCTATGAATTGCAAGTAAACAAGAGCAACGACAATCCAATTTGATTGCTTAGGTTATAATTTTGTGGAGGGATCATTTCAAAAAAGAGATTAAGGTTCTGAAGGTTGAAGGTAGCGGTCTTGTGGGCTGCTATGCTTCTGTGCAAATTCCACCAATACCGCTCCTTATCTGAAAGCATCTGATATGCTTTCTTCCACTTATCTTTATCCTTCAAACATATTAAGCCTGAAAGAGTCCCTCTATTTCCTTGATAAATGAAAATATTCTCTCAGAGAAGAGGGAATTCTGCAGTTTGAAAGTCTTGCCAAGCCTTAACTTTCTCCTCTAAAAGTTGAATAGACTAGGATCATTTGGAAGTTAAGTTCCACTTCATTTAAGAATCATTTTAAACTTCATTGCTGGAGAGCATTTGGAAATATCTCAAAGCAATTCATCATACCAAAACAATGGTCATTAAGGGAAAGCAGGAGATAAGTGGTAGTCATTCTTCCAGCTGTTCATTGTAAATGTTCTGGTTCAGAATTGTATGGAAAACAAAAACTGGTGCCACATGGAAAATAAGATGTTCCAGTTTACTGTAACAGTCTTTAGCTACCTACATTTACAATTGCCTATAAAATCCTGCCTTACTTTTACCATCCAAACAGCTGTTCAGCATGTAAAATTTGCAGCTGCTTTAAAATCAGGGCATAACTTTAGGGAAGACATTTTAAAATCTATGTGTTTTAATTTATTATATTCATCACTCTAAGATTTTTAGTACATATATAACCAAGGAAGCATAAATATAAAGAATTCCCAGATAGTCCACTTTCAGACAAGAGAACGAACCATAGTGGCCTAAAGATCACCCCAAGACACATATGTTTCATAATTCCTAAACTCAACAGAGGATGAGCTTCACATTTTGCCCAAGCAAACCCTTTCCTCATTGGTACATTACATACTGTGCTTTAGAATCCATTTTAAGCTTTGTAGGCAGATATCCACAATGAGATATGCTCAACAGAAAGGATAATTTTGTAAAAAAATATTTTCTGAAATCTATTTTTGTAATTATAATAAGATTTTTATATGTAATAAACTATTATTCTGTATAGAAAAATTATCCAAGCATGATCACTTTAATCTCTTCTTCTGTTTGTTTATTATTTCTTTTCTAGGGGGAATTGCCCAGTGTTCGCTCTAAGTTCCATGTCCTTTTTCTCCTCTTTGTGGCCTGCATGTTTTTTGTCAGCCTTGTGATTCTATTTGGTTATCATTGTTGGCTTGTCAGCAGAAACAAAACTACCTTAGGTAAGACTGAATATTAAGATTAGGAAAATACATATTAATGTATGCACCATGAACTATGATTGTTGCCTAGGAGGAGAAAAGCTTCTGGTAACTGATTTTAACTTTAACATCGCTTTGCCTATAAACTGAGACCCATGAAAATATACTTTTGAAAAGTGGAACACAGTAGTGAACAAAGTTCACAAACTAAATAGATCATCCATAAAGAAAAATCTCACAGAAAGCTAAAAATGGCCATAACTCTTCATACTGCACATTGGGTAATACATCTTCAGATTCACCACTTAGATCTCTAAAGGGTATGCATATGAAGAAATGAAAGATTCACTGTAGAAAGAAGTGTTTGAAAAAGAAGGTAAAGCTCAATGAAGACAAAGGAAGCTAACTTATTATGGAAATCTTAAAACAAAGTCCTTAGAAAAAAGTCCAAATTAATAATGAGAATGCAAAGCTCTGAGGAAAACAATCAAATTGATGTCTACAATAATTAAAGAGCTATACAGACACCATATAAATGACATAAAAGTTGAATATGTAAAAAAACGAGTACAAGAAATGAACCTTTTGTTGTTAGTAAGTACTATAGACCTGTTATTGTATGGAAAGCTATATTCTCAAGGATTCCAGTGTTATACTTGTTTCATCTATTGCAAATATTTACACTGTCTACAAATCAGTACATAAGTAGTAAAGAGAAATTGTTCAAGCATTAAGTGTTTAACTAGAATAGATTAGCTTTAAAGAAAGTTTAATGTAAAAGCCACCACACTTTGGGAATTCATTTGCTAAGAAAGTATTTGCACCCATTTTCTAAATCAAATATATGTACAGCACTTAGTTGTTAGGGTGCTAAATTAGCAAATTTGGCTGAGAGATCAGCTACAAACGTAGAAAAGTACTAAAAGCTTCCTGATAACAGGGTCTGAAAACAAAGGACAAATGGGAAATGGTGAGATGCAGCCAGAGCCCAACAGTGAATGTGTTTGCTTAATGGGATAAATGTGTGTCTAAAAATAATGTTCACTAACGTGGCCCAATTCCTCATAGTCTTTGAGGCGATTACAGTTCACCCATTGACATTTTATCTGGAGTAAAAAACTAGGTTTCTTATATTGCAGGATTCATTGTGAACATCTTCATTTCTGAAATGTTTCAAAACCAAATCAATGTCATTACTATCTCTTTATGTGTCATTACTTTGGTCCCAGATCTACAGATGGAGCCCATTTGGCTGTTGTTGCCATTTAGATTCAAATAAAGTGCTGTTAAATCTGTTCCTTCACTACTTAAATTCAGGAGTACAAATATCTACTACCCCCATGGCAGCTTTATTACTTTTATCATCATATATTTATTTTGTCTTTTTAAAAAATAGGAGTACAGATTCTTTATTTTGAATAACAAGCTTCCCTTTTATTAAATGACTAAACGGAGATTTGTTAAATAATTTAGCAATAACTAAGAACATGGTCCCTACTGTAACGTAACAAAAAGATTTCATAGATCCAGGTTATAATTCTAGAGAAGAATAAAATCATGTCTGCAGTGAAATTTATTCCTTAATTTCTCTCCTCCTCTCTTTTGAACTTTTCTATACTGTCTTAGAGGCCTTCTGTACTCCAGTGTTTACAAGTGGACCAGAGAAAAATGGGTTCAACTTGGGCGTCATTAAGAACATACAGCAGGTGTTTGGAGATAATAAGAAGCTCTGGTTAATACCCATTGGGTCCAGGTAGGTAGTTATAGTCACTAAAAGTACTTATGCTGAACCACGTCTGATAGCAGCAAATTCAGTGTTTGAGACAGAATCTCACTATATGCTCCTGGCTAGCCTGGAAATCATTATTAAACCAGGCTGGCCATGAACCTACAGTGATACTCCTATGTCTGTCTCCTTAGTGCTGGGATTACAGTGGCATGTGCCACTACTCCCAGCTGCAAATGCAATTTTGATTACAGTAACTGCTGTCAGTCTAACATAGCTCTATGTTACACCAATTGTTCATTTCTGGATTTGTAAAAACAAATCGTGAAGTAAGGGTAAGATATAATAGACATTTTCAAGTTTTGTGACAAGGTAAACTGGTGCCGATCTTTTTAAATGAATTTGGTAATATGCAATACACACATTACGACCTACCTATTCATTATGTCAGTGGGTTAAATTTCTAGTAATGTACCCTATATATGGATAATAACATATGTACAAAAATGTTCTTCCCAGATGGGGATGTGACTCACAACTGTCATCTCAGCATTTGAGGGCCCAAGCATAAATTCAGTCAGCCTTGATTACATAGCACACTCTAGGCTAGGCTGAGTTACATGGCTGGTGATGATGACGATGATGACAATGATGATAGTAATGATGATAGTAATGATCTTTAAAAATACCCATAACCGGATGACACCCAGCTCCCATGTACGATAATGCCAGGTGTACAAGGCAGTGCCCTATAATTCCAACCTTGAAAAGCAGAGCAAAGCAGTAATGTGGAAGAGCAATCCAGGAAGATTCATTGTGCTTCCATAGACACAGTCAAGTGTCCGCTTGTACAGATAGATAGATAGATAGATAGATAGATAGATAGATAGATAGATAGATAGATAGATAATGTCACAAAAGGAAATGTTTGCTATATTTTAAGAAAAATATGTGAAGTTTAAAATAGCATTGTGGTATCCATGATGTTATGGTAGTTATGTATATTTCTACAAGACTTGCATGGGAATTGTCCTATCTGCATTTCACCACACAAGGGAAAAGATCTCCAGAGACTTCATGTGTCCCTGGGAGATGGATAAGGACTAATGCTGATGGGGAAGAAATAGAAGATACTTTCTGCAATGGTGTACCCACTGGTTCACCAAGTACTCAGGCAGAGGCCATCGAAGACAACCTAGATGAAATCCAGTGGCCTATACATGCAAAAAGACATGAAAATAGGAGCGAATTGGCAGGAGAAAAGGAGGGAAGAGGAAGGGGAATGGAATTAGGGATTAAAGTGTGAAAATATCCTGAATTTAACATATTCATGTGTGTAACACTAAAAGAAAACAAAATAGGAGCTGGAGACGTAGTTCAGGAGTTAAGTCTCGGCCTCACAAGCAGAAAGTCCTGAGTTTGGATTCCGGATCCCACGTAAAAAATGCCAAGTGAGGGCTGGAGAGGTGGCTCAGCGGTTAAGCCTCCGCCTTGCAGGCGGAAGCTCCTGAGTTCGGATCCCAGATCCCACGTATAGACGCCAGGCGGAAGCGGGGGCGGCCTGCGCTTCTGGCCCTGGTAGGGCGGAGCCTGTGAATCCCGGGACAGAAGGAGGTGGAGGTGTCCATGGTGGTTCGCGAATTCGTCCGTGGTTCTACACACACACACACACACACACAGACGCGCGCGCACATACACACACATATGCACACAGTTGAATAAATAATAATAATAAAAAAAAAATTAAAAAAAAAAAATGCCAAGTGAAAATGGTGGCAGTCTGTACTTCTAGCCCTAGAAGGCAGAGCCTGTGAAACTCCAGAGCAAAGCAAAGAGGAGGTGACACAATCCAGGTTGTATTACGAAGTCACCCCTGGGCCTCTACAGACACAAACAATGCCCTCTAATACACACAGATACACACAAAAATGTTTAAATTTAAAAAAAAGAACAAAATAAATAAAGGCGAAAAAGTCCAAAATGGTATGTAATGAATATGTATAGAAAAAATACAAAGAGACATATACTAGAACATGTTAAAAATAATTAGATCAAAGCTTTAAGAAATTATCATATTTTCTCCCTTTTCATATTTGGGTGTAATTAATATTATTTTATGAAGGTAAGAAGTAAAAAAATCGGCTGGAGAGATGGTTCAGGGGTTAAGACACTGTCTCGCAAGCAGAAGGTCCTGAGTTCAAATCCCAGGTCCCACGTTAAAACGCCAAACAGAAGCAGCAGCAGCCTGCACTTCTGGCCCTGCTGGGCAGAGCCTAGAAAATCCCAGCGAGAAGCAAGAAGGATATAGAAGCAATCCAGGATGATTCCCGAAGTCAGCCTTGGTCCTCCACAGGGAAATACAGTGGACTCTGACACACACACACACACACACACACACAATAATAATAATAATAATAATAATAATAATAATAAAATAAAATATAAAAAGGAAAAGGGCAGATTTAAAAAATCAGAATATATAGATTTAAAGATTGTATGCTATTGTATCAACTATACAAGAACAGAAAATTAGAGGTGAGCTTATAACTTGTAAGTGACTTTGTGAATACTATTTTTGTTTTGTTTTTACATATGTGTTTTGCATGTGGGTGGATGTACATGTGTAGGTGGATATATATACAAAAGGGCAATTGAGTGTGTATGTCCATGGAGGCCCAAAAGTGATATGAGAAATCATTCTGAATCACTCTTCTATTTTACTGCTTTGCTCTGGAGATTATAAACCATATTAAACCATCGCAAGGTAAACTCAATCTAGAGCAGAGCTTGTTCTCAGCCTTGGTGCATTCCCTTTCAAAGCTATTTATTGATCCACCTGTCAGACCAGGGTAAGTTCACATTCACATATTTGAAAAAATTTTTCTGTAATCAAGTAATAATTAAGAACAATTTTAGTTTCCCCTTCACTTGTTGCCAGTTAATGTTTTACAAGACCATTTATTTCATATGTGATCTATACATTTCTTCTGGCTATAAACCACAAGACATTTGCTAATGGATAATTGTGGTTAATGAACATTAATAGTAATTAGCTACACCTTGCACATACACACACTCATATGCACATGCACACACTTATTTAAATACTCAAATACTATCACCACATCACTCTGGCAAAAAAAATCAAAATCCATTCACTTATAATTATTATATTTACATTTTCTGTATATAGTATAAATAAGATATTAAATGTTTTCTCAAGAACATTCATAAACAGGAGAAAGGGCATGTATAGCATCAAATGATTCATTTCATAAGTCATTCATACCTAAATGTGGAATGCATTCAGAACACTTAAGTGTTCTTTCCAATGACTCCAATCTGGAAATAGGCAAAAAGTAATAAAGGACATGACCCGATGACCCTAGTTTATCACTGATAGCTATGAAGTAGACTAATTCACATGTGGATAATTGTCCCCAAAATGTGCACTGTAGATTCACTCTAGTTCTATCTCACAGCTCCTAATAGCCATTCTACAATATGAGTCAAATAGATAGCAGGGTACTAGAGCAGTCTGTTACCTATTCTCACAGATTTCTTCACTATATTTTACTAATTCTGACACTATTCATTGCCCTTGAAAATTTAGACTCAAAAGACAGTAAGATAATGCATTATAAATTAGGATCATCCTAATTAAGTGATATTTATTAAATTCTTTATGTGTGTATATTGCTGTTGTGGACATTGTGGAAAGCAAGTTAAAGTTTCTTACATTAAAAAACAGTCAACAGTTATGCAAACAAGCAAGCCATGAAAACTGAGAGCAATTCAGCAACTAGATGAGAGTGCTGTTGTAAGGGCGTATGTCTCCATAGCTTTAGACACTGAGTAAATATTAATAAGAAACCCAAGATTAGCAGATATGGCTCAGTGATAGAGCATTTGACTGTGGAACCTCCAAAACAAAAGAACACCAAATCCATAATTATATCCCATTTCTAACAAGAGTATTATCATCTTGAAAAGTCTATATTAGATGGGCATGATAATACACACCTATTATCTCGACACTCAGAAAGCTAAAGCATAATATTGTAAGTTCTGGGGGTTGGAGAGGAGGTTCAGAGGTTAAGCCTCTGCCTTGCAGGCCAAAGGTCATGAGTTCAGATCCAGACCCCACGTGTAGACGCCGACGGAAGCAGGGGCAGCCTGCATTTCTGGTCCTGGTAGGGCGGAGCCTGTGAATTCCCGGGCAGAGTAAACAAGGAGGAGGTGGAAGCGTCCATGGTGGTTCCTGAATTCGCCCATGGTTCTTCACACACACACACACATACACACACACATATATACACGTGCACACACACACAATTGAATAAAAAAAAGGAATATTGCAAGTTCCATGCTATCCTGGACTAAGTACACAGTGAGACTCTGTCTTTAAAAAGAAAAATCTTAGGGCTGGAGAGATGGCTCAAAGGTTAAATCTTTGCCTTGTGAGCAAAAGGACCTGAGTTCATATTCCCAAATCACATGTAAAAATGCCTAATAGATATGATATGGTGGCAACCTGTAATTCTCACCCCCAGAGCAAAGCAATAAGAGGTAGAGAGCAATCTAGGTTGATTCCTGATGTCACCCTTGGGCCTCCACAGGTAAACACACTCAAGTGTCCTTGTACACATGCCTGCCTGCATACACCCACCCATATGCCATACACACACACACACACACACACACACACACACACACACACACATACACACATGCACACAAATTTTTAAAAAAGAGGACCAGATAGATATCAGATTTTTCATTTGCTTTATTAAATGTAGTTCTTGGCACATACAGATTTTAGACCATTATTGACAGAAGAATACAAAACAAATTACAGTACACAGATTTGGAATAGTTTACTCAAACTAGTAAAATAGTGGCATCAGTGAATATTAGAATATAATGTGTGACCACTGAATGCCTTTTGAGGAGGCTATTAAACAGAGTTTAGGTTTAAACATTCGAGTTAAGAAATAGGAAGATGGCTCAAGAGTTAAAGCCTTTGCTTCACGAGCAAAAGGACCCGAGTTCAAATTCCAGATCCCATGTAAAAATGCCAGGCAGAAATGACAACAGTCTGTATTTCTGGCCCTGGAATGTAGAACCTGTGAAACCACAAAATAAAGCAATAAGGATGTAAGGCAATATAAGGTGATTCCCGAAGTCATCCTTGGGCCTCCGCAGCACACACAGTGCTCTCTTCTACACAATATACACACCCACATGCACACATGCTAAAAATGGTAAAAGTCTTTATCAACTGCAGCTGCAGGAGCTCACAGCCTTTCTTTTGTACCAGCCCTGGTGATGGACACTCCTTCCCTATGAGGTCTATGAATGAGTCACAGAACCCACTGCTAGCAAATGAAGAACCCTGGGAAGATGACGACAATCGAGGTGAGTAGGCTCGAAGAAAGGTTTTTCTTCTGACTAGCAGAGGAAGCACTGTATGACCCATGTAAATACACCAAACAAAACACATAGTGGGTAGTAAATAGTGTCTTGGGAGATTTTATAAGTGCTCTCTGGAGAAAACATAGGTACCTAAGCCAGTTATATTTTACAGGATTCTCTAGAGGAATGTAACTGATAGAATGTGTATATGTGGAGATTTACTCAAATGGATTGCATGGTCTGGTTGGGGTAGTCCAACAACAACCATCTGTGTGCTGAAGAGGAAGAAAATATGGTAGCTGCTCCGTCTATGAAGCTAAATGCCTCAGTAGTCACAGTTTGGTGTTGAAGGCCTGCAAGCTTCCTGGATAGTCATTGGTTTTTGGTACACATTGGCAGGCCGAAGAAGGTGAAATCTGAAGACACAGGAAAAAGAGGGGCAAGTAACGAGAGATGGGTGCACTCAGGAAAAAGTGAAGGCAGCAGGAGACACTGCTTTTTCCTTGCCCTTTAAAGGTGCTATCTACTTTGAGGACAAGTCTTTTCTCAGGGCATGTCTCTGCAAAGGCCCTCACGTACACACCCAGAGGTTTCTTCTAAATTGTCTAGTCCGCTGACAATTAAGACCAACCATTACATTAGCGTAAGATGGAAGTTTGAGCCATTTTTTGCCTGTTTTGTGATACCATGATATGGAACTATATAAATGATCAGGAAACATAATACACAGTACTGTGCATACTGTGCATGTCAGTAAACCGTCCCCCCATGGTGTTTTCCTTGAGTGTAGAGCTTTAATTCCATCAACAAGCAACAGTTCATCTTTCTCTACATTCCGTTCATACTGGTTTGACTTTCTTTAAAAGCCTTATCTTTTGGAAAAGCTTAAATATACTAGAAAGTAAAAAGTGTGTAGGGTTAAGCCTATGCATTCCTAAAACTAAGCAGAACTTTGTAGTTTCAGCTTTTTCTATCAGATCAATGGGTCATCTTGAGATTTTGCATTAAGAGCTACAAGTTAGCTTCACAGGCTGTATATCCCCACTATCAATTCTATTCTTTGACTCTGCCTATTGCTATGCCTACCTCTATGTCCCAACCTTTGCTTAGGCTGCCACTATCAGCCATCAGTAAGTATTTTTTAGAACCATTGAAATAAAACAATAACTGGCAGCAATTTTGAATAGAAAATTTTAGTAGTTATCACAAGGTGTACTTGGGGTAATTAATGAGGCTGAATGGGGACATGAAAAGGCAGTGAAGTGGGGAACACAGGTGAAAAATTTATCAAGCTTTTCACAATGTCCAGGCCCAGGTTTCTCCACCTGGAGTCTCAGTTTTTTGTTTTTCTGTTTTACAAGCATATTGGGTATTCATCCTAGCTTCCCTCCCTCCCACCTTCCTCCCATTCCCTCCCTTCTCTTCATCATTCCCTCCCACTCCCACTCACTATTCCCCCTGTATGCTTCTATGGACCCCTGGGTCCACTCTAGCTTGCGAGTCTCAGTTTTTAGAGGAAAGCGTGTTTCAGGGATGAAGGATGACAAATCAGCCCTGAATCTATAATTACAAAAAGAAAATAGTTCTTGCCATACCAAAGACTTTAGCATACAAAGAACACCCTTACCTTTTCCTGCTTACTATTTGGAAATTGTATTCTTAGCTGACCTCCTTCTGCTTTCTCTACAGACATTTACTTACAACAGTCCCAAATGATAAGGGCTCTTATTTTGGCATTAACTCTTTCCAGTAGAAATCAGAGACAAACTAGATTCACCCTTGCTTGAAATAATCCAATGGAAAAACAACTCATATGTGAGCCTTGTGTTTTCAAGCAGAACACTTATATATGTAGCACCATGTTGTAAAGAAATTAATTTTTAAAGCAGTCTCCACTTCAACAGTTTTTCCAAAACATTATACTATTTTTATGTCTTATAAAACACATTCATATGCTTTCTTCTATCCTTCGACCTTTTCAGCTATCATGCTAGGTAGGTAACAATATTATCTCCTTTTTATAATTGAAGAAACTGAGATTAGGAGATGCTACATAACTCATCCCAAGATCACATAGCTAGAAAGAGGTAATGTTCAAATCAGATCCTGTAGGAGGATTGCAATATGATGTTATATCTGTCTTTTGGATGAATACGTATGAGATACAGTGTTGCGATTTGGTGCCATCTTGCTATATGAAGAATCCAACTGCTTCTTAACTCATGAAATAAATCTTAGACCATAGGTCACCTTTAAGACCACTATGCCATCTTACATAGAAAAAATTTTAAAGTTCACTTTACCCATTCTTGTAGCCAACAACTTTATTTATAATGGTGCTTTTTTCAGACTGCACTAGTTGTGCAGTTGACCCTTATACTCAACAATGCGTGTTGTCATGTATAAATGCTTGCATACAAAGAGTCCATGCACTTTTAACAACTTAGATTGGTGAATTTGTTTCTTTTAGAAATTCTGTCAGGAATTAATGTATAACCAAAATATAATATTAAATATAAATGATATACTTATTTATAGCAAAATGTAAAACATTCTGAAATGTGTTTGAAATGGTACAATATAAAAACAGTGACTTGTTAAGTGAAAATGTAATGTCTCAGCTAGGAATTACGTTAATTCTATATTTTTTTAAATCCCTGCCCTATTTTAATATAAGAAAGTGCCAGGTAAAGAAACACACTTAAGAAATGAAAGCATTTTAAGAGGCTTCTCTGGAGAAGCTTTTCAGAATAAAGTATTTAATTAATGTGCAGATGCCCAGAAAATTGCAGAAGTAAATAAAAACATCAATGTAATTTTCTAAGGAGATTTGACTAACAACTTTCAACTTTTTGAGGAAGTTATCTAGAAATGTCTATTCTATTATTGCTTTTGCTCATTATAAATTTTCCTGTAGTTTATATTTTTAAAATTACAGATTACAATATGTCTTTATACTAATTAATTCCAAACTGATACATGTCCTCCAAATTAAATGGATGGCATTTAAAACCCTCCCTAAGTGTCACGAGTAATAAAATGGGCATAATGGTCTAGCAAATTTTGAGATGCAAACTGCTGTGAGTCAACACCTACCTACAAGTGAAAGTAATACATAAAAAACCTTCAGCCTTCCGGGGGGAGTGAGTCTAGCCTCTTAATACTTTCTCAGAATTTTTTTTTTGTTTTGTTTTTACAGCTCTGATGTTTTTCTGAATGTTCTTTGTTCTTTTCATGTTTCAGTAGGTAACAAAGCCTGTAAAATTTTCCAACAATAACTCCTTTCAAAATTAGTTGCTGAACTCTTTATGCATGCTTACTTAAAATGCAGCGTCCCTGGAAATTCGGAGCAAGTAGTGAAGTCAATATTTTTTAGATAGTAATCTTACAAGAGGCATTGACAGTGACTATAAAAACAGGGCAATGGCCATTTCTATTTGTTAGATGTGTTCCCTTTCAATCACTATAACAAACTACCTATGATAATTAAGCTCTTTTTAGATTTTATTCATTTATTTTTAGTTTTTTTTTCTAGTTTTACAAACACAATGAGTGGTTTGTCCTTGTCCCCCCCTTCCTTCTTCCTCCCTTCTGCCTTCCTCTCTCACTCTCCCTCCCTTCACCAATCCATCCTTTTCCTTCCCACACTCTTGCTGATCTGTTTTGTGGTCCCCAGGGCCCTTTGGGTTGTCTGCTATAGTAGGGGCTCAGGCCTCTGTGGCCCTTTCATGGGCAGCACTACTGATAGGGTCACTCCCCTTCTCCTGTCTAGTCCTAGCTTCTAAGGAATTCTGTTTTCACTCAATCCATTTTAAAGATAGAACTAACCCAATTAAGTTTAACTTTGACGTATCAAGATTTTTTGTTTACACTTCCATTTGCATTGTCAGAGCATGCATTCTCAACCAGGATTCTTGTGTGTGTGTGTGTGTGTGTGTGTGTGTGTGTGTGTGTGTGTGTGTGTGTGTTAAAGCTGTGTGCATGGTATATGTACATATGTGTGTGCAGGTGTAGAGGATAGAGAAGGACATTAGAGTTTCTGCACTATCATTCTTTGATTTATTCCTTTGAGACAGGGCCTCTCCCTGAACCTAGAATTAGGTTGGCAGTCAGAAACCAACTGATCTTTTCTCTGCCACCAACAGTGTTGGGGTTATAAGCACATGTAGCCTGGCCTAGTTTCTTATTTGGGTGCTAGATTTGAACTCAGGTTCACATGGTTACACAACAAGCTATCATTCCCACTGAGCCATCTCTTCAGTCCTTAATTAGGATTTTTTTAAATTTTTCTAGTTTTACAAATATATTTAATGCTTGTCGCTTTTCCCATCCCTCTCCTTCCCATCCTCCTGCCAATCTGCTTATGTGGGCCCCAGGGTTCCCTTTGGGTTGTCTGCATCTGTATGGGCTCAGGCCTCTGTGGCAGACTAAGTGGCCCGTTCTTGGGTAGCCTCACTGACAGGACACAACCCTTCACCTATCTAGCCCTAGCCCCTAAAGATCCCACTGCATGTAACTACTTCTGAGTTCCTCGCTAGTCCATGGGGGAATGTTGATATGTCAGTCATTGTGCAGGTCTGGTGAGGATAAATCTCATTGCAGTGAGTTAATGGATGCGGCAGTCCTGTATTAAGTGGAATGTCTTGGCTGGCAATGGATCACCCCACTTTGAGGCTCTTACAATCTTACCACCCCCTCTTTAACAGATTCCCTGAGCCTTCAGATGGGAAGACGTTTGGCTGGCCTGATTCCAGCAGAGCGTTTTAGGGTTGCCAATACTCCACACTCTGGTTGGTTGCTATTTCACTGCTCTTCCATTGCACTAGACTGCATCCTGTTAGGGTGCTGAGATCTTTTCTTATCTAAAGATAAAGTGAGAGGTGTTTAGATGGTGCTTTGGTATTGGGTGTTTGTGGTTAGTGTTGAGGCATCCTATTGTGACTACTGTCTTTTCTCCTCATCCACTGTTGTTTGGACTGATTTACCTTGTTGACCCTGTGTTCTCAATCACTGAGGGAGGGCTTAGGGGCTAGTAAGCAGGTGGTTGGTTACTTGGAAGGCTAATCCCACCCCTACCATGTCCTATACCTGTTCTTCCCTCCCCTTAAAAACTTTTCTTACATAAAAGCCTTTTTAAAATGTTTTTCACTGTTCTTTTTTTCTGCTCTTTTGGGGGTCTTCTTTCTCACCACCACCACCACTGCTGCTTGTGTTTCTTTGTGTTTGTGGGTGTTGTAAGAGTTTCTGTTTGGGGGGCTGGAGAGGTGGCTCAGGGGTTAAGCCTCTGCCTTGCAGGTGGAAGATCCTAAGTTCGGATCCTAGACCCCACGTATAGACGATAGGCAGAAGCGGGGGCAGCCTGCGTTTCAGGTCCTGGTAGGGCAGAGCCTGTGAATCCCGGGGCAGAGTAAACAAGGGGGAGGTGGAGGCGTCTGTGGTGGTTCCCAAATTCGTCCATGGTTCTACACAGACACACACACACACACACACACACACACACACACACACACACCTACGCGCACACACGCATACATGCACAATTGAATAAATAATAAATAAAAAATTAAAACAGAGTTTCTGTTTGGATACATCAAACTGAATACTGAATGCTAGGATCCGTTTATAAGAGAGAATATATAGTGTCTGTCTTTCTGTGTTTCAGATGTTTCACTCAGAATATTTTTTTTACATTTTTCATTATTATTTCTGCTCATACAAACTTAATAGGTAGACCAGTTCCCTCCCCCCCTTCTCCTCCCCCCGAACCCCCTGCTCCCCCTCCCTCCCCATCTCCCAGTGCCTCCCCCCCAATTCCCAGAGAGTCCTTCATTGTGTATGCCTAACTCTCCTCTTAGTCCTCCTTTCCGATGACGTACAAGGACCCAGTGGCATTTCCCTGAACCCTTTCTCGTGTTCCCCTTAAGCATAGGAACACTACTGTGGCTGTCAATCCCTTGCCTCCAAGGATCTTGGTGCCTTTAGCCGATGTTAGACTTTGTGAGGTCAATAGTGTGATGGACATGGCGCAGGGCATGCAAAGTCCAATTATGATTGCTTCAGCCCTAACTAGTGTGGAGACTCTTCAAATCATTGCTCCCCCCATCCTCTTGCTCTTACAATCTTACCGCCCCCTCTTCCGCAAATGTCCCTGAGCTTCAGGATGGGGGGAGATTAGGCTGGCCTAGTTCTATGTGGTTGATATAGAGTCTCTGAAGTTCTGGATTGTGGTTTGTTGATTTTCTTTTGCAGTTTTGCTGCTCCTGCAATGCCCTTCACTCCATCCTGATGGGCATTGTATGTCACCCCCTGGCCAAAGACAAAAAGCTGTTAAACTGGAGTCTTGTTATAATAGCACATTCAAGGGTAGATGTAATAAAAGCAGGAAACCTCGGTGAGGGAGGGGTCAGTCACTCATTTGCAAAATGATCACTTTTCATCTGCCAGACTATATGCCCTCCCCGTCTGGTGAGATCATACCCCCTCAATTGTAAATGCTCAGGAACGAACGTCTGTGAACTTAACCAGGTGTCACATTACTTACTTGCATTCCTTGGAGACCAATTTTCTCTGCTGTAACATGGTCCCCTCTCTCTTGTGTCTGGTGTGGCCCTCCAACCCCATCCCTCCTGTTCACAATCCTTGCAATTACCGTATTACAAAGGTTTACCCTTGAGTGTCTCAATGTGGGCTGGATGAGTTTGGTACTAGGAGCCACCTATTAGGGAGTACATACGGCGCTTAACTTTCTGGGTTTGGGATACTTCACTTAATATAATTGTTTCTAATGACATTCATTTCCAGGCAAATTCCAGTAATTCATCATTTTTGATGGCTGAGTAGTACTCCATTGTATAGATGTACCACTTTTTCCTTATCCACTCGTCAACTGTTGGACATTTAGGTTGATTCCATGACTTTGATATTGTAAACAGTGCTGCTAGGAACATGGTCGTGCTTGTGCTATCAAGGCGAACCTCTGCTGCATGGGGGGTTATTCCCAAAAGTGGAATAGCAGGGTCATATGGCATTTCAATCTTTAATTTCTTTAAGAATCTCCAGACGGATCTCCAGAATGGCTGTATGAGCCTGCATTCCCATCAGCAATGCAGGAGAGTTCCCCTCTCTCCACATCCTCTCCAGCATTTGTCATTGTTAGTATTGTGGATTTTTGCCATCCTGACCGGGGTGAGATGATATCTCAGGGAAGTTTTGATTTGCATTTCCCTAATGGCTAAAGAAGTGGAGCATTTTTTAAGATATTTGTTAGACATTTTAATTTCATCTCTGGTAAAATTTCTTTTACGTTCCAGGGCCCATTTTTTAATTGGGCCATTGGTTTCCTTGATGTTTAGTTTTCTAAGTTCTTTGTGCACTCTGGACAGTAGAACTCTATCAGATATGTGGTTAGTGAAGATTTTCTCCCATTCTGTGGGTTGCCTTTGAGCTCGTGTTACAATCTCTTTATCTGAACAGAAGCTCTTTAATTTCACAAGATCCCAACTGTTGAGAGTTGGTAGCAGTGACTGTGCCATTGGAAGTCTGTTTAGGAAATGTTGGCCTAGCCCAATCAGCTCGAGGGAGATCCCTATCCTTTAAACTATGGTTTTTATAGTCTCTGGCCTTATATCAAGGTCCTTGATCCATTTGGAATTAAGTATTGTACATGGTGACAAGTATGGGTCCAGCTTTAATCTTCTGCATGTGGAGATCCAGTTTTGCCAGCACCATTTGTTGAAGATGCTGTTCTTTTTCCATTGGATTCTTTGGGCCCCTTTGTCAAAGACCAAATGGCTGTAACTTTGTGGGCTTATATCTGGGTCTTCAATCCTTATCCATTCATCTGTGTGTCTATTTTGGAGCCAGTACCAGGCTGTTTTTATAACTATGGATTTGTAATATAGACTAAGGTTCAGTATGGTAATACCTCTAGCAGTGTTTTTGTTACTCAGGATTGTCTTTGCTATCCTGGGTCTTTTGTGCCTCCATATGAATTTTGGGATTGTTTAGTCAACTTCTTTAAAGAATTGCTTTGGGATTTTCATTGGTATAGCATTGAATTTGTATATTGCCTTTGGTAGGATGGTCATTTTTACGATGTTGATTCTGCCAATCCAGGAGCATGGGAGGTCTTTCCACCTTCTGGTGTCTTCTGCTATTTCTTTCTTTAGGGTTTTAAAGTTTTCATTGTAAAGGTCATTTACCTCCTTGGTTACGTTTATACCAAGGTATTTCATTTTTTTAGGGGCTATAGTAAATGGTATGGTTTCTCTCAAGGCTTTTTCACTTCTTTCATTCTGGGCATATAGGAAGGCCTCTGATTTTGGCACATTTATTTTGTATCCTGCCACCCTGCTGAACTTCTCAATTAGTTCCAGGAGCTTCCTGGTGGAGTTTTTGGGATCACTCAGGTATAAGATCATGTCATCTGCAAATAGGGATAGTTTGACTTCTTCCTTGCTGATTTGAATCCCTCTTATGTCCCTTTCTTGTCTTATGGCTTCAGCTAAGACTTCAAGTACAATATTGAATAGAAGTGGTGAGAGTGGACAGCCTTGTCTAGTTCCTGATCGAAGTGGGAATGATTCCAATTGTTCCCCATTGAGCATAATCCTTGCTGTGGGCTTGTTGTATACAGCTTTTATTATATTGATAAAGGTTCCTTCCATTCCTACTGTCTCTAGCGTTTTGATCATAAAAGGCTGTTGGATCTTGTCAAAGGCTTTTTCTGCGTCTATCAAGAGTATCATGTGGTCTTGGACTTTGGACTGGTTTACATGATGAATTACATTTATTGATTTGCGTATGTTGAACCAACCTTGTGTGCCGGGGATGAAGCCTACTTGGTCCCCGTAAATAATCTTTTTAATATGTTTTTGAATCCGATTTGCTAAAACTTTGTTGAGAATTTTTGCGTCTGTGTTCATCAGAGAGATCGGCCTATAGTTTCCTTTTTTAAGTGAATCTTTATTAGGTTTTGGGATTAAAACGATATTAGCTTCATAGAAGGAATTTGGTAGTGTTCTTTCCTTTGCTATTTGATGGAACAGTTTAAGGAGTATTGGTGTTATTAACTCCTTAAATGTCTGGTAGAACTCTGTGCTGAATCCATCTGGTCCAGGACATTTTTTGGTGGGAAGATTCAAGATTACTTCCTCAATTTCCCTATATGTTATAGGACTATTTAAATAATTCACAACTTCCTGATTCAATTTAGGTAAGTTGTGTTTACTTAGAAATTCATCCATCTCTTGTGTGTTGTCAAACTTCACAGAGTATAAGTTTTTGAAATATGATGTTATAATTCTCTGGATTTCTTGGGTATCAGTAGTGATAACTCCATGTTTATTTCTGATTTTGTTAATTTGGGTTTTCTCTCTGCTGCTTTTGGTTAATTTAGGTAGGGGTGTATCAATCTTATTGATTTTTTTCAAAGAACCAGCTTTTTGACTGGTTGATTTTTTCTATCGTTTTCTTAATCTCGATTTCAGATATTTGCTAATCTCCTGTCTTCTACTACTTTTGGGATCAGATTGCTCTAGTTTCTCTAAAGCTTTAAGCTGCATTGTTAAGTTGTTTATTTCTGATGTTTCCATTTTTTTGATGTAGGCATTAAGAGCTATGAACTTACCTCTTAGAATAGCTTTCATTGTGTCCCAGAGATTTTGGTAAGTTGTATTTTCGTTATCATTCACTTTCAGGAAATCTTGAATTTCCTTTTTAATTTCTTCCTGAATCCAGTTCTCATTCAGCATCATAGTGTTAAGTTTCCAGGAGTTAGTGTATTTTCTCTTGTTTGATGCATTCTGGATGTCCAGCTTTAGGCCGTGGTGGTCTGATAGGGCACAGGTTAGAATTTCAACTTTTTTGTATATGTGTAGATTCGTTTTGTGGCCCAATATGTGATCTATTTTGGAGAAAGTTCCGTGTGCTGCTGAGAAAAATGTGTATTCTTTAATACGTGGGTGAAAAGTTCAATAGAGATCTGTAAGGTCCATTTCTTTCAGGGTTTATTAAGTTCCAAAGTGTCTCTGTTAAGCTTTTGACCTGTTGATCTATCCCATGTTGGGAGGGCGGTGTTGAAGTCCCCAAGAATTATCATTTGGGGGTTGATTTCTTGGTTTAGACGCTGTAGGGTTTTCTTAATGAATGTGGAGGGGCCCGTATTGGGTGCATATATGTTCAGTATTGTGAAGTCTTCCTGGTGAATTGTACCTGTGACTAAAATGTAGTATCCATCCGTGTCTCTTATAATTTTCTTTGGTTTGAAATCCAGTTTGTCTGATAGCATAATGGCTACCCCTGCCTGTTTTCTGCTTCCATTTGCTTGTAGAATTGTTGACCAGCCTTTTATTTTTAGAGCGTGCCTATCTTTTGTGGTGAGATGGGTTTCCTGCAGGCAGCAGATTGATGGATTGTGATTTTTTAATCCAAGTTTGTAATCTGTGTCTCTTGATTGGTGAATTAATTCCATTAACATTTAGTGTTATAATGGAGAAACTATTTTTAATTCCAGACATTTATTATGTTTAGTAGTTTTTATAAGTATATTGCTTTGCTTTTAATGGTGTTATATTTGCCTTGTGTTCTCCTGGATATGCCTGTTTTTTTCTTCACGCTTGAGTATCATTTCTTGCATTTTTTGAAGGCCTGGTTTGATGGACATGTATCCCTTCAAGTTGTCTTTGTGCTGGAAGATTTTTCTTTCTCCCTCGATCATGACTGATAGTTTTGCAGGGTAAATCAGCCTGGGTTGACATTTTTGCTCATTCAATACTTGAAGTATGTCTGTCCAAGCTCTTCTTGCTTTTACTGTTTCAACTGAGAAGTCATTTGTTATTTTAATAAGTTTACCTTTAAAAGTGACTTGTTGATAATTAAAAAAAAAAAAAGTGACTTGTTTTTTCTCCCTTAAAGCTCTCAGCACCAGTTCTTTATCTTGAATGTGGAGTGTTTTAACTATTATTTGCCGTGGGGTGCTTCTGTTTTGGTCGTATCTGTTTGGGGTGTGGAATGCCTCTTGTATATGGATGGGCCTCTCTTTTTTTAGATGAGGAAAGTTTTCCTTGATGATCGTTTGAAAAATTTCCTCAGGGGTGGTATTTTGAGATTCTTGCTCTGGTATTCCATGAATACGCATGTTAGGCTTCTTCAGGGTGTCCCATATCTCTTGGATATTTCTCTCAAGTATCTTTTTGGCTTTAACAACCTCTTCCATTGAGCTGGTTTGTACTCCAACTTTATCTTTAAGGTCTGAAATTCTGTTTTCTGCTTCGTTAGTTCTGTTGATAAGACTCTCCGTGGAGTTCTGGGTTGAAGATAACTTGTCTTTTAGCTCAGTTTTAAACTCTGCTTGAGTCTGTTTTAACTGCTGTATGCCAGTTTTTGTTTCTTGCACTGTTTTTCTCAACTCCTCCAAATGTCTGTTGTGTTCCTCTTCAAAGCGATTGATTCGATTATGTAATTCCTCCCTGATTTCCTCTTTCATAGTATTGAACATGGTAATGATCATATTTTGAAAGTCGTTATCCTGGGTCAGGCTTTCTTGGCCTTTTTCCGCGGGTTTGTTCTGGCTGGAGTCTAACATTATGGGATTAATTTCTTCAGTGGGAAATTTGTTTACTTGAGTGTTGCTTCTCATGGATTTGCACTTTGACTTTGGCATTGTCGTTTTAACTCTTAAGATCTTTCAATTTCACTAAACTGAATTATTTGGCCTGGGGTTCTGGGGGTGGGCAGGGACAGAGCTTACCTAGGTCTCGGGTGAGGCCCGGCTGTGTCTCGCGCGCGTGTCCCAAACAGTGGAGCAGGGTGGGGTAAAGGGAGGATGGGGGCATTAGCATGGAGCTATTTAACCGGAGGGCAGCTGGGGCGGGGCCCAGGCCCAGGGGGAGGTCCTCCTCGTCCCTGGGGCCTGCGCGCGGCTCCGGCTGGATGGTGGGAGTCGGAGCCTGGTCCCTTTGGGCTGACCTCGGGTCCTGGTGGGCGGGCGTGGGCGGAGCTTACCTAGATCGCGGGGTGAGGCCCGGCTGGACCGCGTGCGTGTCCCGACAGGCGGAGCGGGGTGGGGTAAAGGGAGCTCCCTCAGTATATTTTTTTCCAGTTACATGCATTTACTAGCAAATTTCATTCAACAGTCCCTATATTTCCCTTTCAATATCTAGATTTTTTTCATCTATTTAACTATCACTTTGTATATTTTGGTCTATACTTCATTTCTCCCATTCTGTTCTATTCAGTTCTTTTCATTTGAATCTTTTAAAAAATTCTTCAGAGAGATGGCTCAGGGGTTAAGACTCTGCCACACAAGCAGAAAGTCCTGAGGTCAGATCCCAGGTCCCATGTAAAGATGCCAGGTGGAAAGGGCAATGGCCTGCACTTCTGGCTCTGGTGGGCAGAGCCTGAGAAATCCCAGAGTGAAGCAAGAAGGAGGTAGAAGCAATACAGGATGATTCTTGAAGTCACCCTTGGTCTTCCACAGGGACACACACACACACACAAACACACACACACACACACACACAGAGAGAGAGAGAGAGAGAGAGAGAGATAAATAAAATATCTTTTAAAAAATCTTCATAACAGAAAAATCATGCAGTATTTGGTTTTCTATGTTTGACTTATTTTACTTAATACAATATCTTCCAGTTTCATCCATTTCATTGCAAATGAGAGAGCCTCTTCTTCATTAAGGACAAATAAGAATCTGGTGTGTTGGTGCATGCCACAATTTCTTCACTCATTTATCCATCCACAGGCATCTTAATTATTTCTGCTTCTTCGTTATTATGAATAATGATGCAATAAACATGGGACTGAATATATACCTGAAAGAGTAATATTTTTTTAATTTTTTAATTATTTATTCAATTGTGCATGTATGCGTGTGTGCCCTTGTGTGTATATATGTGTGTGTGTGGTGTGTGTGTGTGTGTGTGTGTGTGTGTGTGTGTGTGTGTAGAACCACGGACAAATTCAGGAACCACCATGGACCGCCTCCACCTCCTCCTTATTTACTCTGCCCCGGGATTCACAGGCTCTGCCCTACCAGGACCAAAAACGCAGGCCGCCCTGGCTTTCGCCGGCATCTATACATGGGGTCTAAGATCTGAACTCAGGACCCTCCGCCTGCAAGGCAGAGGCTTAACGCCTGAGCCACCTCTCCAGCCCCCCGAAAGAGTAATATTTAGGTTCTTTGGTAGTTGTTTTCATTTCATAATTCACTGCTGCAACAAAAGGAGTTTTATTCATCATATGATTCAAAAATACAGTCTATTCTAGTAGTTGACTGATGATGATGGAAGCCCGAAGTAGTTGGTCATATCATATCCACAGTGAAAGCAAAAGGCAAGGACCAATGCATATATAGTTGCCCACTTGCCAGGGTTCAGCTTGCTTTCTCATACGCATAATAGTGCTTCCCACAATGGGCAAGTCTTCCCACCTCAACCACAGCAACCAATGCAATATTCTATAGGTTTGCCTAAAGGCTTACCTTAATATGGAAAATCCTGTTATGCCTGAAGTCCCACCTCCTTGATGTCATAGTAACAACTAATACCAAACATCACAGTTATTTCATTTTAAACACTGAGAAATCTCCATACTGCTCTCCATAATGACCGTATCAATTTGCATTATCATTAATAACATATGAGGGTAACTTTTCTCCACATTCTTACAAACATTTGTTAATTTTTCATGTAAAGTTTTGAACATGTAAGACAAGCACTCTGCCACTAAACAACACCCCCAGTCCCATCCTTTGAATTTTGGATAATAGCCATCCTAACAGTAAGTTTGATTTGCATTGTCCATGATGATTAGGGATTTAGCACTCTTCATATATCTTTTGGCCATTTTTATATCATATTTGGAAAAAATCTAAATAGATCATCTGGTTATTTTAATTTCAATTAGTGGGGTTTTGCTAGTAAACTGTGTGCACTCTTTATTATAATTTGTCTTTCACTCCCTATCAGATACATGATTCAGAAATGTTTTGTTCGAGTATATAGGTCGTATTTTTATTTTGTTGATTGTCTCCTTTTCTGTAAAGAATTTTAGTGTTGTATACTCCAACTCACTTATGTTTGGTTGTGTTTTTGGAGTCACAGTCACAAAATCACTTCTCAGACCAATGGCAAGAAGATTTTCCCAACGTTTTCTTGTAGGAGTTTTAAGTTTCAGGTTTATTAATGGCATCCTTGTTAAACATTAATAGCATATGTTTCAGCTTATTTCTGGCCCCTCTGTTTTATTCTGTCTTTCTCCTTTAATATGCTAATCCCATACTGTTTTTATTCTCATAGGCTTATTGTGTAATTGGAAGCCAGGTCATATGATGCTATTGATTTTATGTTCTCTATCATTGGACTGCTTTAACTATTTGAAATTTTTTGTGCTTCTTATGGCTTGTCTATTTTTAAAATTTTAATGGTATCTTTGCCTTTTAAAATTTATTAAGTGTATATATATATATATATATATATATATATATATATATATATATGCCATGGACTGAGTTTTTCTTCCACCTTGTAGGTTCCAGGGATCAAATTCAAATTGTCAGGCAGCAAGTGCCTTTACCTGCTGAGCTGTCCCACTAGCTCATGATTGTTTTTCTATTTAAGAAAAATATGCTTTTGGAATTTTGATCAGGCATGTGCTGAATATGCAGATTCTTTTGAGTGGTATGCACATTTTAATAACATTGATTCTTCCAGTCCATGGACACAGTATGTCTTTCTATTTATTTGTATCTTCTTCAATGTCTTCTATCATTGTTCTATACATTTTAATATATGTATCTCTTACTTCCATGGTTAAATTTATTCTACCCCCTTCCTGCATCATGCCAGCTTAGGGGATGGGTAGATGCAGGCAAAAATGAAACTCCTTTTTAACCTTGTGTGTGATTAATCTTGGGCTGTTTTTTCTACTGTCCAGTTTCAGCTTTTTAAGTGAGAGTACTTGAACACCCCCAGAGTTATTTTCATTCGTAGATGGGTTCCAAATGGTGTGTCTTTGTGAGGAAGGAAAACCAAGATCTTGTATTCTCCATCTGGCTGATGTCACTTAACAAGATCCATTGCTGAAAAGATATTAGCTCCTCTGGAAATATTCTTAGTCAGAAATATTTTAAGATGAATAGAAATACAGCCCATTTGTTAGGAAAATTTACTCTGAAGAGGTTTGTTTTCATGTTGGTACAAATAAGGGACTTCAAGTAACCTGTAATTCTCATGTTTGGATTCTCCCACAAAGAAGCCTAAATTGAGCTAAATACTAGTGTATTATGATTGGTCAGACAATATCTTCCTTGACACTTCCCATAAATCTGCTATCTTAGGTGTGAATTTGCCAAGGCTATCAAGAAGCAAGTCAGCCAACTCCTGAATGGTCCTGGATCTATGAGGCTTCTTTAAGAGTCTAGTCTTAACCCTAGTAAAGTTACAACATAACACAGAAAAGTTGTCCAAGATTTCACAGGGAACTTTCAAGTTCTTCTTATTTTCTAGGATAAATCTAAGCTTAGATTTTTTTCAACAATTCCCTTGCCTAGATCAAGAAATTTAGTTTTCAAACAGATTGCCAAGAACACCTGTTTTGAAATTGAATGCAGTTTTGACTGCAGTTAGCATTTGCCAACTGTAATTATATTACTTCTATCTGCTAGGCTTAGTTCCTTTGTTTCCTAGTAAAGGATGTAAACTTGATTCCTTTCCTCTCTTATCACCAATTCTCTGTCAGCTTATATGAGAATCCAATAAAGAGTTTCAGGTCAGTATCATGCCCCAGAGTGTGTAGTAATTATGCATAGCTTCTTCTAGACATTCTGTCCGGAACAATCAAAGGAATCCAGAAGTGAAAGCACTGAACTTTCCTTAAGAGACCCAAGCTGCTTTTAAGTCTAGCTAATGAGACTGGAAACAAACCCTTTAACTTAAATATAAGGGACACTATTGTCACTTACCTGTGTCTATGAATATCTAAGGTCCTAGAAGGTGATTGAGGGCTATAAACACTCACCTATATGACATCAGTGTCCTATTTTGTGATATTCTGTCTCATTGTGGCATCTTCATCTGCGTCATAAAGATACATCCTATGGATCATATAATACATGTCAATTTCAAGGTCACTGTATCTTTTATCTCTGTTTTTTGAGACAAGTTTTAGTATCATAAAATATCTTTTACTCCCTTGAGAAAATACCTGAAAAAATACCCTGATCCTAGTCACAGTGACAGACACTATGAACAAAGATCACTGTGAAAAAAATCTGATGTTTATTGTCACATTAGAGACATATTTCTGTTTTAAAAGCATCACATAGCCAGGCATGGTGAGTCATGCCTATACTCCCAGAACTTAAGAGAGTACAGTGTGGGGATTACCACCGTTTTTTTAAGCCAATATGGGATACATAGTGAGTTCAAGGCCATTCTGAACTATGGGGTGACAATTTCTCTCAAAAAACAAATAAAATATATAAATGAATATATGTGAAAAACAGGAAATTTAAGAGTGCTGAAACCATTCATCAAATATACAACTTAAAATAAGTGGGTCTCAGATAAGTGAATGTGGTATCTTTACATACCTGTAAACTAGACAAGACCTTCACAGGATACCTACCAAAAAACCATGGAAACAATGGGTTATACATACCTTTCATCTCTCTGGATACTGAAGATCTGAAGGGCTTCTCTGTTTGTGATCATTGAATCACTTTCGTGGTCCAAGATATTTTAAGTATCATTTTGTTCTCTTGAAGGGGCATAAAATAATGTGGTAGTAGAGTTATTTGAATATATTATATACATGTATAAGAACAATTTTAATTTTAGTTTTTCAAAGAACAAGCTTTATTAATAAATGCATGAAAATGTGTTTCAAATTATAGCTATCCTAGGATACATGCTCATTTCTTTGCCCACAAACATCATTAAGGGACACTTAAATTCTACATGGATGTTGGAAAAAATATCAGTACTGTCTATAAATATGATGATTAGACAGCACATGCTTCAATGTATGGAAAGATAAGCACTTACCTGGATATCATCAATGTTTCACTTGATATTTGTTGTTTTACTTTGATGTCTTGATCTCTCTATGAAAAGCACATTGTGGACAATCTGTTTGCTACAAGTTTTATAATACCTGTACACCTAAAATTTTCCAGGTAAATTGTATCATTTCTGGGTTGTATCATTTGTGGTCCTGCTAGAATAAATAAATCACTGCAGTAGCTCCTTGCTATCTAGAAAGAATACTATAAAATTCAATTCAACAGTTATAATGATGGGCACCAGAAAATTAATTGACTTTATCCCTAGCATATGAAGTGTTTTAGATATGACCCAGTTTCCTACTCCTTAATTTGGAACTTTCTTATATGATAGCCATTAGTAGTGTTCAGATTTGTCTTAGTTTTAATTTTGTAGTTTCTACTGCTGTGACAAGTCACATACTAGCAAAAATAGCAAAAGGAATAAACTGGTATGTATTGAAAGCTTATTAAAGTTGTGATACTGAGTCTATTGTGGGCATTAAGCAGTACATTCTTTGAACTCAAAAGTCTTCTTGCATTTATTTAGGAACATAAGACACATACATGAAAAATTGTCCAACAATACCCAACACAGAACCAAATGAGTATATTGCTAGATTGATCGGATTAGTGGTATATAATTGGGTGGACTCATTAATACAAGACCAAAACTTTTGTTTCTGTGAACAATCTGGAATTACTGAAGGTGTTTTGATCTGATGGATTATATAAGAGAAATTTTTTCAGAAGTGGTGATTCTCATATCAAAACATCCTTTCATCATATGACAGAGATTGCTCTAAACCCTGCACCTTCTAAGAGGACTGGGCAGCAAGAGCTCTTCTTCTCATTAGAACTCAAACTCTCCAAACATATCCTGTCTGCAAGAGCTCTGGTTCAGAAACAAGAGGTCTTTCACATCAAGAACTTTGATTTGGAAGAAGCCTTTCAGGCTGATTCTGTGCAATCATCTTCCAGGCAGAGACTGTCATTGAATCTTGCTTGGAGAAAATACTATTTTATCATTTAGTTCTTTAAGCCTAATTTCTACCTATATTATTGTGCTTGAAAATCTTTAAATTCTGCCACAGGAGGTAGATATGCTCCACAGTTAAGTTGATACTGTCTACTTAAAAATTATGCTTCTTCAAATAGTCGTTTGAAGCGTAGTGAAAATAGTTGGGAAGATATACGAAAAAGTGCTTTTATTCCATTTTCAAGATACATTGTCTATATCAACACTTTACAAATTGGTCTTCCCATGTTATTATTGTTAGAAATTTGGGATACAAGAGGATAAGACACAAGCATCAAAAGTTGTCTAAAATTACAAGTGTAAAATATTTTCACCATTCTTGCTGGTGTGTGCTTATAAATTCACTACTCTGGAGGCAAAGGCAGAAATATTGAGACCATCATGGGTATACACACACACACACACACACACACACATACACACACACACACATTCTTTTTCTTAACATTCATATTATTAGAAAAAGAAAAAAGAAAAGTTTCTTAACAAAATACAATGCAGGATTTGCTCAAATGACTGAAAATAATTTTGTATTGTAGAAATAAGTTCGTATTGTAGAAATAGAACTGGTGATTTACTATGGGTTAGACCGCTCATGAAAAGGGTTCAATAAAGGAGGTGGAATTCGGGCCTTAACCATCAGATAGGATCTGAATTTGTGGTAAAGAAAGAAGGATGAAGATGAGGGTGAAGAGATCTAAGAAAAGTCACAGGTGTAATTTATGAGACCCCCAATCTATGTGAGAGGGCATGAAGAAAATAAACTAGTTTTAGTAAAAAGTTTTGGCAGCAGGGGATTAGATAGGAAATTATTGAAGTAAAAGAAATTATTGAATGTCTTTTACATGTCACCTGATCTATAGGCTCTGTCACATTTAATAACCATAATCATTTTGTGAGTTGTAAATATTCAATAGCCCCATTTTATATAAAAAGTAGCTCAAGTTCAAAGAAACTCAAAGTCATACAGCAGTGTGATAGATCCATTCAAATCTAAATCCTTTTAAAATCTCTTTATTTTCATTTGTTGGCATTTTCAGGCATGAATACAATGAACTTGTTATTTTTACCCACGTTTTAATCCATTCCATCCCTCCTTTTCTCACCACAAATCTATTTCTTCCCAGCCAGTCTCCCTACTGTTTTCATGTCTTTTTACATGTGGAGCCCAAAGAGTTTCATCTGGGCTACCTATACTGACATGTACCTGAGCACCTGCTGGAGCATAGATGACACATAAGTGGATAAATCATTGAGGAAAGTAGCTTTCCTCCCTCCTATCCAGAATGAATCCTCATTTATAGCTTCGCAGGGAGGTATATGTATTGCCTTTTGAAAGTTTTTCCCTTCCATGGTGGAAGGCTGCTAGGCTGTCTTGGTAAGGTCTTGTGGAAGTAGCTGCAGTAAGTTCATGGCTGCAGTAGCCCTGTCACATCTAGAAGATACTATCTGGCAACATTCCCTCCCTTTTTCAACTCTTACATTACTGCATCCATTTCCATGATTTTCTCTGAGCCTTGGGATAGGGGTGATTTAGAGATCCTGTTCAGGGCCAAGTAGTCCACAGACACTATTCTCTGCAGTTTGGACAGCTGTGATTTTATATGTACTAAACACCTTCCATAGCAAAAGAAAGCATCTTGGTCGAGGACTTCAGTGTAATGGCTAAGTTTTTAATGGTGGTTTGATATCGTGTAGTAATTTGTTCTCCTTAGGAATTCCCCATTCAGAGGTTCTTGGCTGGTTTACAGTACCAAGCATGTGTTCCCTGCTGAGAAACATGCCTAAATCCAATCAGTAAACTGTTGGCTACCTCTTACTGCAGCCACTTCCACATTCATGTTACTATTGCACCAGTGGGAACCTCTTGTCAGGGTGGTGGCTATTGTACCTAGGATTCACAGGTGGGTGATACTGTTGATTGCTTGGCTCCCCCAACATCCTGCATAGTTCCTTCTGGTACTATGGAAACTTGCCAGCAAGGAGGATGATTCCAGATCAATTCCAGCTTGTTTTATCCATGTCCTGTGATCCATACAGGTGCTGTCTTCAGCAGTAAGGTCTTATTATCGAGTTCTGAAGGGCAATCAAGAGCAAAAGCCTTGTACTATTTTGGGGACCTTTGAGACCTCTGTGACCAACAGCTCATTAAAAGATGTCAAGTACTTAGTTCTAGGAATTTTGCTTAACTCGCCTATGTCTTCTGATAAGAGAATGTCAAGGAAGTTTCTTTTCTTTCCCTATTTGTGTACCCCCATGCAAGGTATATATTTTTACATTTTTCTTTATTTTTTCCTGTATAGCTGTGTCATTCATCCTTAGTGCTACTTATTCCTTCCCCACCCTTTCCTATATCCTATCCCTTTACCTTCTGCTCCCTTTGAGCTCCCCCTCACATTAGTTACCTTCCCATCTTCTTACCACCTGTGTTATTTTACCTCCCCTAAGATTATTCCCATTCCAGGAACACAGGATAGGATTCAGGGAAATGCCACTGGGTCTTTGTACGTCATCGGAGAGGAGGACCCAGAGGAGAGTTTGGCATGCACATTAAAGGATTCTCCGGGGATTGGGAGGGGAGGCACTGGGGGATGGAGAGGGAGGGGTGAGGGGAGGGGGAGCAGGGGGTTTGGGGGGAGGAGGAGGGAGGGAGGGAACCGGTGTACCTACTAAGTTTGTATGAGCAGAAATAATAATAAAAATGTTTAAAAAAAAGATTATTCCCATTCCATTCCCTTAATGGTCCCTTCTTTCTGACTGTTGCAATCACACAGTGCTAGCATCTACATGTAAGAGAGAACATGTGTCTTGGATACCTTACTCAATATAACATTTTCAGTTCCATCCCTTTACCAGAAACTTTCATAATTTCTTTTGATAACTGAATAGTAATCCGTCATGTCTATGTACCATTTTCATTATCCACTCATCAGTTGATGGATATCCAGGCCAATTAAATTTCAATTTTATTGCAAATAGAGGTACAACAAACATGGATGTGCAAGTGTCTCTGTAGGAAAATACAGAATTCTTTGGAAATATGCTTAGAATGGTATAGCTGGGTCATGTGGCAATTCAATTTTAGCTTTTGGGAGAATGTCTACACTGCAATTGCAAAATCTTAATCGCTTTACCACTCAGTTTCTCTACTTTTTCCCCCAGTTTCCCCTTCATTTTGTAGACCTTTTAAAGGTCCATTTGAGAGAAGTTTACTTCAGTAACTGCACTGAAAAATAGAAGTAGAGCTCTGGCATGGGAAACATTCCTCAGCCATTGGTTGAACATGTGACATTCAGAAAGCCCTTTCTCCTCTCTGTACCTTAATTTCACTTTCATAATCTCAAAAGCCTCTTCAGTTAGGAGCTGTGATGTGTCAGAAATCCTTCTGATATTGAGAGGTCAGAAGTCAACTCCCCCCCAAAAAACCTGAAGTATTGTCAAGGAACAGTTCCTTTCCTTCTATAAAGAGCCAGCAAGGTGGCTCGGTGAATAAAGGCACTTGCTACCAAAACTGACAACTTGATTTCAATCCCCAGAGCCACATGGTAGAAGGCGACAACCAATTGCACAGATTCTGACTTCCATGCATATACTGTGGCATGTGTGCATTCACACACACATACACACACACTAAATAGATAGATAGATTGATAGATAGATAAATAGATAGATAGATAGATAGATAGATAGATAGATAGATAGATAGATAGATAGATATTTTAAAATGTTTAAGGTCTGGCAAGATGGATTGATAGCTAAAGGCACCTACATGCAAACTTGTTATACTGAATTTGATCTGCAGAACATACGTGGTAGAAAGAGAGAAATAATTTCTGAAAGTTGTTCTCTGACTTTTATATGCATTCTGTGGCAAGCACATGCTCTTTCTCTCTCTCTTTGTTTCTCTCTCTCTCTCTCTCTCTCTCTCTCTCTCTCTCCAAAAATAGTGCTAGTATATACTAAATACCACTGAGATGTACATTATTAGTATACCTTCCACATTCTGGGACCAAATTTCTCTTTTAATGTTTTTCTCTCTATACATAGTTAATTGTTCTTTATCAACTCTACCTAGTACTTTAGCCACGGGCCTATAGTCAACTAGTCAACTCATTATTATCACACTTATCATGTTCCTTTTTCCAAGGATAGAAATCCTAGGCCTCATCCCTGAAAGCGTCAAAAATAATACATTGGGTTAGGGAGGAGTTAGTTCTTCAAGTAACTAGGGAATCTGCAAATGAGTGCAAGTGACTTGTTCTTCATGTTTGTGCACAAGAATTGAATGATCCTGCTCTCAGCACTTACAAAATTCACCTCTTGCAGGAATCTAACAGATGCTCATCTTGTTGCTTTACCTACACTGGCCAACCTTGGGCTCTGAATTGATACGTGTTCCTGAAGTAATGTAAGGCTTCAATCTGTGTGTTCAATTCTGATGACACTTCCTGATGGCATAGTTCAAATATGGTTATTCTGTACAGGAATATTAAGATAAAGAAAGAACATTTGTATCCTCCTGGAATTCACAATTAAAGGGAAAGATAGGAAACATACATAAGTCTAACACATTGCTATAAAGACAATGCTAGTAATAACATACCTAATGCGGGCTTAACCTTCTGCTAAGGATTGTATGGTATACATAGGAAGTATGTGGTTATTAACAATGTTTAAACACTGAGTATATCAATAAAGGAATAGATTTAAGCCAGATGGTATTAGGACAGGAAATGTTAATATAGATTCTAAAAAGAAAAAAATATCAGGTAATAGGTATAAAGACAGTAAGAAATTGTAAAATGAATTAATTCTGAAAAAAAATAAGCATTGTGCATGCACATTAAAGGATGCTCCGGGGATGGGAGGTAGGGATGGGAGGCAATGGAGGATGGGGAGGGAAGGGAGAGGGGAGGGGGAAGCAGGGGGATGGGGGAAGTGGAGGAGGGAGGGAATTGATGTACCTGTTAAGTTTGTATGAGCAGAAATAATAATAATAAATAAAGTTTAGAAAAAGAAAAAATCTGAATTAAAAAAAGATTTAACTGAAAAAAAAATAAGCATCGTAGGTTGTGGGTCATAACCATAATGGAGATAGATGATAGATGATAGATAGATAGATAGATAGAATGTAGCCAAATGGTATAGGTCTTTCTCAACTTGATAAAATGTGAAGTAGCTATTAATATTATTGCCTTCAGTTAATATTGATGATCTAAAGAAAGGCTACTCAATTATTGATATGCAGAGTGACGTGGAAGCACAGAAGGCTGAGAATGTTTCACAATGGCTTCAGACCAGTAATAACTATAGAAATAAAGAGAAAAATCAAAGCTTAGAGACATTTCATCTAAGTATAAATAATCCCACTGACTTGAAAGAGCTGGGAGTCATCTATGTAGACATGACAAACACATGCAAATTGGAGGAGAGACTTAAGGGTGAGAATAAAACTAGACAAAGGAAATAAAATGTGTTGACATGCATCCATGTGGACAAAGAAATGAATAAAAAGAAAATCAATGAATAAAAAGAAAGTCAGAGATTAAAGGACAGAATTTTAAAAAATATTCCTAGTTCAGGGCTGGAGAGGTGGCTCAGGGGTTAAGCCTCCGCCTTGCAGGCGGAAGGTCCTGAGATCAGATCCCAGATCCCACGTATAGACGCCAGGCGGAAGCGGGGGCGGCCTGCGCTTCTGGTCCTGGTAGGGCGGAGCCTGTGAATCCCGGGGCAGAAGGAGGTGGAGGCGTCCATGGTGGTTCGCGAATTCGTCCGTGGTTCTACACACACACATACACACATGCACGCACATACATACACACACACGTACAATTGAATAAATAATAATAATAATAATAATAAATTAAAAAAAAATTTAAAAAAAAAAAATATTCCTAGTTCAGAGGAGTATATCCAAAAATATTGTGAATGAGTGAGCTTTGCCTCTAATATACAGATAAAGAATCCATAGTTGGAAGGGCGTGATATCATCAAGCATTCATGACCACTAAGTTCTCAGATACTCCATATGTCATCCTTTTCCCTACTCTTCATAATTTCTGAGAACCAGTGACTAGAAAGAAGTACATACACACACATCTACGGTCACTTACTTGAGTATCCAGAGTTCCTAAAAACCTGGAATTTTAAAAGAAAAAGATAGATCTTGGGGAATTTTAAAAGAAAAAGATAGATCTTGGACAAGACAGTAAGAAAACCAGAGCTGGGCCAGCATACTCTATGACTGAACTGGCATCCTTTTTGATTGAATAATAATGAAAAAACTACTGTACAGAAAGCAAGAATAGGTGAGATGGAGGATGTAATATAGGTACAGAAGGCAGGAGATGCTGCATTGACTTCCTAAATCTTGTGTTGATATTATTATGAAGAGCACAATTTTTTAAGTATCGCATACCCCCTTATTTTCAAATTCTTCCTTTTGTAAGCAACCTTAGCATAATCTTACCCTGGAAGTGA
Organism: Typhlomys cinereus; assembly: GCA_023101885.1. Classification (NCBI taxonomy): domain Eukaryota; kingdom Metazoa; phylum Chordata; class Mammalia; order Rodentia; family Platacanthomyidae; genus Typhlomys; species Typhlomys cinereus. The sequence goes on along the minus strand of JALPQD010000042.1, from coordinate 2,900,538 downwards.
AACCATGAAGGAAATTGATAATTGGGTTTTCATCCGAGGACCAGTACCCAGAAAAGCATGGTTTTAGTTCAAATAATTGCCTGGCAGAAATTTTATTGTGCCAAGTAAAAGTCATAGTGCATCACTGTTGAAAAGTAAAAGAAGACCATTTTGGATTGCCTAGAAAGCAGTATCTGGAAGATCTGATTGCCAAACCACACCTAAAAATTGATGGGATAGACAACCATCATCAGCAAGGCATGAGGATGAAATCTTAGCATCATTTCCAAAAAGCAACAAATCAAGGAATTTTATTGTACTTCTGGAATTGTCTTTCTATCAATTGCCTTCTTGGTGCTGCTGATATATCCTTGGGTGCTTGCTATCTCGTTTTTGCTTTGTTTTACAAACAGAAGTTATTCTCTGCCATCTCTTGCTGAAGATCTACCTGCGGTAGCTAATTTATCTTCAGATTTTTACAGCAAGGATCCCTTAAAGCTAGCTGGAAATGATATCACTTTACCTGTTGCTCCAGCACTCGAGAGGCTGAAGCAGAAGGATTACAAGCTCCAGTCTGTCGTGGGACTCACAGCAAGACCCTGAAGAGAAAGAGAAGGAATGAGAGAGGGGAAGAGAGACAGAGACAGAGACAGACAGAGAAAGAAACAGAGACCAACCCTAAAGCTGTGATTCCAGACAAGAAAGACAGAATCTTATGGACACTATAGTGTCATAATTCCAAGCACAAACATTCTTAGAACTGCTTTTGGTTTTAGTTATTTCTAGAAGAAAGCATCCTTGGCATTGGATTCTGCCTAATTAACTCAGTAGCATGAGTTCAGTAGCATGGCAAAAGTACCCCGCCCTGGCTGGTTAGCTTCAGTCTTCAGAGACCTCACACTTCTGGATGTCATATTCATTTCTTAAAAGAAAATATGCCAGAAACTATAGACAATGACCTCTGTCAGCTTTTTTATTTCAAAGTGCTAAGTGCATCATTGTGCCGGGAGCATAAGGAAAGTGATTGTCTGTACATTAAGCAGGCTGATTAGGAGTGTGTTTTGCTCTTCCAAAAAGCTGGAGGTCAGACACAAAACACTGGTACCATAAATGATGTTGCTTATTAGTCCCAAAACCATTTGTTTTCTAGATGCCTCATTCCTTTTTAGAAGCACACAAACATACCTAAAATACTATAATAGCTACCTCAATTATGTCCAATGGAATAACAGCAAGGCAGGGTAATTTTGTGAGTAGCAAGACCCAAAACATTCCATTAAAGTCAGGTGCTGTTGAGTTACCATCACAGCTGTTTAAGTAAAAATCCAGCTGCTGTTATAGATTAGATAATGCTGTTAAATAAAATAATTTTAGTTCATAATACAGTCGGCCTATTGCTCTTAGAATGTAACTGTCTGGGTTACTTATAAATATTTCCATGTAGCCCACCAGTCTTTGAAGTTTAGAGATGTCTGTTTTCTCCAGAGATTGATCAAGAAGACAATGCCATGAATAAATCATCACCCAATAAGACTCTGGGGGACCTCAGATCATCATCTTGACTGTACTGTGACTGTAACAACCATCAGCATCTAACACATTTTAAGTCAAGAAGCTTATGCACCTCACAATTCTGGCAGCTGGAAGGTTGAAGCAGCTGGTGCCAGTATCACAGCCAAAGGTCCCTTGCCTCCATCACAATGTGGTGGAGAAAAAGAAAGGGAAATAGTTACTGCAAACAGGGGCCAAGCATGTGGAGCAGCCTTGCTCATGGGACTCAGGCACTGCCTACTGTATCTGCAGCCTTGTTTTGTAACCATCTGCTCTTCCAACAATTAACCAGGGTTTCCTAACTACTATAGTATTCCCTTCAGAGGCCATAACCTCCCCCCCCTGCGCCCCCCCCCCCGTGACTTCCCTTCCTTCTACTAGATCCCATTTCTTAAAGGTTCCACCACCTCAGTATTTCTGTACTGGGGACCAAACAGTATGAGCCTTTGGGGGACATAATCAGTGGGTGGCATTCATCTTTGCTTTTCAATCTACAGATTATCCAGAAGGCTCATCCTCTCTTGCTGTGGAAACGGAGACGTAGCAGTTTTCTCATTTCCTGCATCTCGGACAGGTTAGTATCTGAGGGAGGTTCATTTAGTGCCACCCACACTGCCAAGAAACCATCTTGGGAGCAGAGCTAGAAAAAGCCGGTAAACATGGTGTTAAATTCTGAACTCTTGTTGCACATAGAAGCAGAAGTTCTACCCATAATTTCCCTGTGCAATGTACTGGCAAAGATGCCTTTATTCCCTACAAATACACACGTGCTTCACTTGTGCTAAAAGACCCCAGGGGATCCAGAAACAATGAAACATCCCGTTCAGGTTATTTACTTTCATACTGTGAATTAAAAACCTTGTCGTGGTACATTCCAGGTTTCTGAAATGATACAGATTACAAATAAAGTCTTCCGTCTGATTCCATTATGTCCACTAATAGCCTGCTCTTACCCACTAACAAGCATAAAGCACCCTCCCTGCACTGCAGCGTTCTGAAAACGCTGCTAATTTGTAATCAGCTTTTTGCACAGGATTCCCATTGACCTGATGAAAAGCTGAACATTTTTCTCCTTGCAACACTTATAAGTAAATAAACCCAGTGTAATTCAGTATTAACAAGAGATGTCTTTAGTTATAGATATACCGTGGAGCTCAGAACTCTAAACTGGTGACTTCCAGTTCTTTTACTGGGAAAAATCAGACAATTATCAGAATATAATTTATAGATTTCTCAGGTCTTCAATCCTCCTCTGACAAATTGCTATGTACTTCATACTGGCATAGATATTGTAGAAGACCTTGTACATGCTGACATTTTTCCAAGATACGTGATATATCTGACCATACATATCAGCTCTGTGAGGTGAATTTTACTATTCCCATTTATTTAATAATAAGACTGAAGTGCAGAGATGTGTCCAACCCTGCACTTAAGGTTACCTAGGTAGCAGGTGTCTAACGTAAGATTGCAACCCAGGGCTGTCTGCCTTCAAATCATGTATCCATTGTGACACTTATTTAGAAGCATAACAGGTTATTTACTATTCAGTTTCATTTGTAATTAAAGGTTAAAACAGGGAACAATTAAGTCCATTTTTTCATTTAAACCCTTGGTGAAATGTTTAGTTTGGAGTAAGACATCTTGAATGTTATTAATATGTAGAGTTCAGTTATCTGTGGTGTTCATCTTTTTCTTATTTTAGCATTTCTCTAAGGGTAGTCTATGAAATGCTAGTATTTTGACATGTTAACAGATGTTGTATAGAAAAATGTTATCTGGTGAATACATTTAGAAACTCTATGTAAGCAAAATTAGAGTTGCCCTTAATGTAAAAATTCTCAGGGCTTTCGATGTGCCACCAAGTTTTGTGACTCACCAAGAGGAAGTTGTAGTAGCTCGTTGAATTAATTTGAATGTTGAATCCTTTCTTTGGCAAATCACAGAACCTCAGCCTACGGCAGTACTAGTTAGGATTCTTAACATGTTAAGGAATACTGTGAATCCCGAATATGGAATAAGAAAATGCCCAAACTTACGTGACCATATTAATTTCCCATTTTAAGAACATCTGGAGTGAATATTAAGCCATGAAATATATTTCATACACTTCCCTACATGAGCAAAATTGCCATTAAGTAATGCCTTTTCCAGGGTACTCTTTCCACATAATCATAATAGATTAGTTTTGCAGGAACAACAGTCACGTTCTGATAATGGCAAGTTTGTGGATTTGACAAGAGGGAAAAGTGGGAGAGATATTTTAAAATTTACCAAGAGATGATTTTTTAAAATGTACACAGTCAGGGCTGGAGACATGGCTCAGGGATTGGGACTCTGCCTTGGCAAGCCCTTGCCATAGGTCCCACATAAAAATGCCAAACAGAAGTGGTCGCCTGCACTTCTGGCCCTGGTGGGCGGAGCCTGGGAAATCCCAGAATGAAGCATAAAGGAGGTAGAAGCAATCCAGGATGATTCCCAAAGTCACCCTTGGTCCTCCACAGGGACACACAATGCCCTCTGATACACACACACACACACACACACACACACACACACACACACATAAAAAATAATAATAAACGTACATAGTCACAGTGATATTTGCAATATTTCCATACTGAAAGCAATTTGAATGTCTATTAATTTTTTTATTGTTCAGTTAAACTATTTTTTTCCTTTTTTTATTAAAAATTTAATTATACATTTTAAAATTTTTTACCAGTTCCCTCCCTCCCCCCTCCTCCCCCCGAACCCCTTGCTCCCCCTCCCCTTCCCCCAGTGCCTCCCCCCCAATTCCCAGAGAGTCCTTTATTGTGTACGCCTAACTCTCCACTGGGTCCTCCTCTCCGATGACATATAAGGACCCAGTGGCATTTCCATAAGCCCTTTCTCTTGTTCCCCTTAAGCATAAGATCACTACTATGGCTGTCAATCCCTTGCCTCCAGGGGTCTTGGTGCCCTTAACAGATGCTAGACTTTATGAGGGCAACAGTGCACTGGACATTGCGTAGGGCATGCAAAGTCCCATTATGATTGCTTTGGCCCCAACTATTGTTGAGAATCTTGCAAATCGTTGCTCCTCCCATCCTTTTGCTCTTACAATCTTACCGCCCCCTCTTCCGCAAATGTCCCTGAGCTCCAGGATGGGGAGAGATTAGGCTAGCCTAGTTCTATGTGATTGATATAGAGTCTCTGAAGTTCTGGATTGTGGTTTGTTGATTTTCTTTTGCAGTTTTGCTGCTCCTGCAATTCCCTTCACTCCATTCTGCTGGGCACTGTATGTCACCCCCTGGCCAGAGACAAAAAGCTGTTAAACTGGAGTCTTGTTGTAATAGCACATTCAAGGGTAGATGTAATAAGAGTAGGAAACCTCACTGAGGGAGGGGTCCATCACCCATTTGCAAAATGATTACTTTTTATCTGCTAGACTATATGCCCTCCCCTTCTGGTGAGATCAGGAAAGAACGTCTGTGAACTTAACCAGGTTTCTCATTACTTACTTGCAGTCCTTGATGGGGGCCTATTTTCTCTGCTGTAACATGGTCTCCTCTCTCCTTGTTTCTGGTGTGGCCCTCCTAACCCATCTCTCTTGTTCATAATCCTTACAGTTTAAGGAGTATTGGTGTTATTAACTCCTTAAATGTCTGGTAGAACTCTGTGCTGAATCCATCTGGTCCAGGACATTTTTTGGTGGGAAGATTCGAGATGAATTCCTCAATTTCCTTATATGTTATAGGACTATTTAAATAATTCACAACTTCCTGATTCAATTTAGGTAAGTTGTGTTTACTTAGAAATTCATCCATCTCTTTTGTGTTGTCAAACTTCACAGAGTATAAGTTTTTGAAATATGATGTTATAATTCTCTGGATTTCTTGGGTATCAGTAATGATAACTCCATGTTCATTTCTAATTTTGTTAATTTGGGTTTTCTCTCTCTTACTTTTGGTTAGTTTAGCTAGGGGTGTATCAATCTTATTGATTTTTTCAAAGAACCAGCTTTTTGATTGGTTGATTTTTTCTATCGTTTTCTTAATCTCGATTTCAGATATTTCTCCCCTTATTTTGCTAATCTCTTCTCTTCTACTGCTTTTGGGATCAGATTGCTCTAGTTTCTCTAAAGCTTTAAGCTGCATTGTTAAGTTGTTTATTTCTGATGTTTCCATTTTTTTGACGTGGGCATTAAGAGCTATGAACTTACCTCTTAGAACAGCTTTCATTGTGTCCCAGAGATTTTGGTAAGTTGTATTTTCGTTATCATTCACTTTCAGGAAATCTTGAATTTCCTTTTTAATTTCTTCCTGAATCCAGTTCTCATTCAGCATCATAGTGTTAAGTTTCCAGGAGTTAGTGTATTTTCTCTTGTTTGATGTGTTGTGGATGTCCAGCTTTAGGCCGTGGTGGTCTGATAGGGCACAGGTTAGAATTTCAACTTTCTTGTATATGTGTAGATTCATTTTGTGGCCCAATATGTGATCTATTTTGGAGAAAGTTCCGTGTGCTGCTGAGAAAAATGTGTATTCTTTGGTGCGTGGGTGAAAAGTTCAATAGAGATCTGTAAGGTCCATTTCTTTCAGGGTTTGATTAAGTTTCAAAGTGTCTCTGTTAAGCTTTTGACCTGTTGATCTATCCCATGTAGAGAGGGCGGTGTTGAAGTCCCCAAGAATTATCGTTTGGGGGTTGATTTCTTGCTTTAGACGCTGTAGGGTTTTCTTAATGAATGTGGAGGGGCCCGTATTGGGTGCATATATGTTCAGTACTGTGAAATCTTCCTGGTGAATTGTACCTGTGACTAAAATGTAGTATCCATCCGTGTCTCTTATAATTTTTTTTGGTTTGAAATCCACTTTGTCTGATAGCATAATGGCTACCCCTGCCTGTTTTCTGCTTCCATTTGCTTGTAGAATTGTTGACCAGCCTTTTATTTTTAGAGCGTGCCTATCTTTTGTGGTGAGATGGGTTTCCTGCAGGCAACAGATTGATGGATTGTGATTTTTAATCCAAGTTTGTAATCTTTGTCTCTTGATCGGTGAATTAAGTCCATTAACATTTAGTGTTATAATGGAGAAACTATTGTTAATAATTGTTATGTTTAGTAGCTTTTATAAGTATATTGCTTCGCTTTTAATGGTGTTATATTTGCCTTCTGTTCTCCTGGATATGCCTGTTTTTTTCTTCACGCTTGAGTATCATTTCTAGCATTTTTTGAAGGCCTGGTTTGGTGGCCATGTATCCCTTAAAGTTGTCTTTGTGCTGGAAAATTTTCTTTCTCCCTCGATCATGACTGATAGTTTTGCAGGGTAAATCAGCCTGGGTTGACATTTTTGCTCATTCAATACTTGAAGTATGTCTCTCCAAGCTCTTCTTGCTTTTACTGTTTCGACTGAGAAGTCATTTGTTATTTTAATAGGTTTGCCTTTAAAAGTGACTGGTTTTTTCTCCCTTGAAGCTCTCAGCACCAGTTCTTTATCTTGAATGTGGAGTGTTTTAACTATTATTTGCCGCGGTGTGCTTATATTTTGGTCGTATCTGTTTGGGGTGCGGAATGCCTCTTGTATATGAATGGGCCTCTCTTTTTTTAGATGAGGAAAGTTCCTTGATGATCTTTTGAAAAATTTCCTCAGGGGTGGTATTTTGAGATTCTTGCTCTGGTAGTCCATGAATACGCATGTTAGGCTTCTTCAGGATGTCCCATATCTCTTGGATATTTCTCTCAAGTATCTTTTTGGCTTTAACAACCTCTTCCATTGAGCTGGTTAGTACTCCCACTTTATCTTCAAGGTCTGAAATTCTGTTTTCTGCTTCATTAGTTCTGTTGATAAGACTCTCTGTGGCGTTCTGGGTTGAAGATAACTTGTCTTGTAGCTCAGTTTTAAATTCTGCTTGAGTTTGTTTTAACTGCTCTATGCCACTTTTTGTTTCTTGCACTGTTTTTCTCAACTCCTCCAGATGTCTGTTGTGTTCCTCTTCAAAGCAATTGATTCGATTATGTAATTCCTCCCGGATTTCCTCTTTCATAGTATTGAACATGGTAATGATCATATTTTGGAAGACCTTATCCTGGGTGAGGCTTTCTTGGCCTTTTCCACGGGTTTGTTCTTGTTGGAGTCTAACATGGGATTAATTTCTTCAGTGGGAAATTTGTTTACTTGAGTGTTGCTTCTCATGGATTTGCACTTTGACTTTGGCATTGTCATTTTAACTCTTAAGATCTGTCAATTTCACTAAACTGAATTATTTGGCCTGGGGTACTGGTGGGCGGGGTGCGAACGGGGACTTACCTAGGGTGCGGGGTGAGGTCCGGCTGGACCGCGCGTGCGCGTCCTGAGCGGCGGAGCGGGGTGGGGTGAAAAGGGAGGATGGGCGCATCGGCGTGGAGTTATTTAACCCGAGGGCAGCTGGGGCGGGGCCCGGGTGCAGGGGGAGGTCCTCCTCGTCCCTCGGCCCCCGCGCATGGCTCCGGCTGGATGGTGGGAGTCAGAACCGGGTCCCTGTGGGCTGACCTGTGGTCCTGGTGGGCGGGGCCCGAACGGGGACTTGCCTAGGGCGCGGGGTGAGGCCCGGCTGGACCGCGTGCGTGTCCCGATCAGCGGAGCGGGGTGGGGTGAAAAGGGAGGATGGGCGCGTCGGCGTGGAGCTATTTAACCCGAGGGCAGCTGGGGCAATGTCTATTAATATTTTTAAAAGTTACATATATGTCAAAATTATTCTTTATCTTCTTCTGAAAGTATTTTCATTAAGGATAAATATGAAGAATAAAATTAATACCCATAAATTCATCATTTAGAATGAACAAGTATTAACTTTTATTTTCTTTCAAGTACTTGTAAGTACATATAAAGTACATATAAATAAATTAGTTCCATATTCTTTATGTAACAACTCAATGATTTTCAATGATCTTTTCTTGTAATTAAAAAACAAACTTGAAAAAAAAATAAACTTGGAAACACCATTTGCAAAGTATACAACACAACAATTTCAAATCTTTAATTTAGAAAGTCTTTGCAAATCAGTAAGTAAAAGAGAAATATAACTTAGAAAATGGGCAAAAGATCTAACAACACAATCAGTAAAATTAAAATGAATAAGCATGGAAATTGTCCACTGTATTAGAAATACAATGGAAATACAAACTGAAATAGTGCAAAACACCAATGTTTGTCAGTTAAATCAGCCAATTTCTATAAATTATAGAATCTAGAATTGTCAAAGACATACTAAAACAAATATTCTTCTACATCGTTATTATATATTTAAATTCATACCTCATTCACTCAGATGAGGGCAAATTGGTGATATGTATAAAAGCTTTAAAATGTTCAGAATATTTCATCTGATAACTAACTACATGTTAGAAATGTATTTTAGAAATACATTTTAAAAAAGTCTTGTGATAGAACTTGCTACATTATTATGATGAGATATTATGCAATGATGAAACATAGTGATTTGGAGGGCTAGAGTGATGGCTCAGGGCTTGAGACTCTGCCTTGTAAGCAGAAGGTCCTGAGTTCAGATCCCAGGTCCCATGTAAAATTGCCAGACAGAAATGCTGGCTTGTACTTCCACCCTGATGGCTGGAGCCTGGGAAATCCCAGAGCAAAGCAAAAGTCGGGTGGAAGCAATCCAGGATAATTCCCTAAGTCATCCTTGGTCCTCCACAGGGACACACAGTGCCTTCTGATACACACACACACACACACACACACACACACACACACACACACACACACATTATTTCTTAATAAAAAATTTAAAAAGAAATAGTTACTTTTGAAGAATATTATGAAGATAATATAAAAATACTCTATGAATGAATTTTAGTTTTATTTTTTGTGGTGTAGTTTAAATGTAGGGCCTCATGCATGGTAAACAAAGCAAGTGCCCCACCCTTGAGCTACAACTTTAACCCTAAATTTAAAAGTGCAAGTACATTTTTTAATTATTATTTTATTTTTCTAGTTTTACAAGCATACTGAGTACTCATCCTTGCTTCCCTTCATCCCCCTCCTTTCCATCCCCTTCCCTTCCCTTCATTGATACATTCCACTCCCTCTCACCTTCCTGCCCCTCTGTTCTATGGACCCCAGGGTTCCCTCTGGCTTGTCTATTCCTGTGGAGGTTCAGGCCTTTTGTGGCATACAAAGTTGCCTCTCTTCAGGCCATCCCAATGATAGGGGCATTTCTCTTCACTCATCCAACTTTAGTCCTCAAGATTTCCTCTGTATGTTCTTATCTCTCTTGAGTTCCTCTATAGTCTATGGGGGCATGTTGGCATGTCAGTCATTATGCAGGTCTGCTAAGGACAAGTCTCACTGCAGTGAGTTCCTAGATGCAACAGTCCTGCCTTGAATGGAATGTCTTCTTCAACAGTGAACCTTCCCATCTTTAAATTCTTACAATCTCACCACCCCCTCTTCTGTGAGGTTCCCAAAGCCTTGGAATGGGGAGGTATTAGGTTGTCCTGATTCTGGATGAACCTTGCTAGGTCGCTGGTACACTGCATTGTGGCTGGCCATTGCTGTTCACTTCACTGCTCTTCTACTGCCCTAGGCTACATCCTGTCAGGCTGATCCTCTACCCCTGTTGTAGAAAAAGACTTCTAGACTGAGTGTTAAGTGTTCTTCTAATCTATGGGTATAATAGCAGCTATTTACAGAGCAGTTTGGTGTACCTTCTTCCTACTTATGGGTTCATTGGCAGTTCTTCCCTATTGATCTATTTCTTTCCCTTTTTTAGGTTTTTATTCTAATTAACAGTAATAGAATGTGTTCCATTCTAAGTGGGTCTTTAGTCCAATCAGGAAACTGTTGGTTTTCTCCTTGATACTCACGCCATTGTTACACTGGTGGTTACCTGTTTCCATAGTGATTTTTATTGCAACTTGCCACAGATCTCACGCATTGATGCGGCCTGTGATTGTTTTTCTTGAGTACATTTTTAAAGTTTTTTTTTCTCATAGAGTATCTTGCATGAATATAGTAAACTTATTATATTTTCCCATATTAATCCCCAATGCCACCTTAATTTTCAATCTCATCATTCTCCTTTTCCCATTACAACCTTTCTTCTTTCCTACCAGCCTCCCTCCTATTTTCATGTCTTTTTGCATGAGTGGCCTACTGAGTTTCATCTGGGTTGCTTTTGATGGTTTGTATTGAGTACTTGCTGCAGCATGAATCCTCTATCAATGAGTATACCATTGAGGAAAGCATCTTCCCACTCCACCCTCCATCAGCATTAATCCTCAGCAGTGTGTTAGGGTGGCATGGGACTTCTTGAGATTTTTCTCCTTTCATTGTGAAATATTGATAGGACCAATCTTGTGCAAGTCTTCTGAAAACATGCATAACTGCCGTGAATTTATAAATACAACAGCTTGTCGTGTCTAAAAGATGATTTCTGGTCATTTCCCTATCTCCCTTCAAACTCTTGCAATCTTACCATTCCCTTTCCACGATGTTCCCTCAGCTTTAAATGTCCAGGTCCATTTTTATCAGCTTTATCCAGATATTATTTTACTACATACAATTATTTGACTTCCAGTAGAGCCACAGTCCTATGCAGCAATGACTAAAATCAATTTTGAACATTTTCTTTATCCCTAAAATAAAAAGTACTCACTCCTCATTCCTTCCCCTCCCTTTCTCAGGCAATTACCCATCTGCTTTATGATACTTTCCTTTTCTAAGTTTTATTTCTTTGTATTTTGTATTTGTTTGAGACAGTGTTTTGCTATGTAGCTCAGGCTGGTCTCAGACTTGTGATTTGTAGCTTCCCAAATACTGAGATTATAGGTACGTACATCCATGCCTGTCTGGTTATTATTTTGTTTTGTTTTGCTTTGCTTTTGAGGTCTCATTTGGCCTTGAACTTGTAATAATCCTGTCCTAGTGCTAGGATTACAGGTGTGTATCAACCTGCCCATTAACTAATCTATTTTCTAACCTGCCCAGTTTACTAATCTACTTTCTATCACTACAGATTTACCTGCACATTTCATATACATGGAGTCATACAATATGTGATCTTTGAGTAGAAAATATTTGAAAGCCAAATACATCATAAGATAACCTAGGAAGATTGGTTGCTCAGTGCTTAAAGCCTTTGCCTCTTAAGCAAAAGGACCTGAGTTCAGATCCCTAGATTTCATGTTTTTTTTTTTTAAAGCAGACAGGATATAGCAGCGGTCTATAATTCCAGTCCTGGAAGGCAGAGCCTGGAAAAAATATAAAGCAAAGACTAGGGAGGTAGAACAATTGTGATGATTCTCTTGGACCTTCACAAGTACACACATTCAAATGGCCTCTTACACACACTTCAAAAACAAGTACACCCACACAATGTGTGTGTGTATATATATAATATTCATCTCATGTGTGAATAATATACATATATATGAGGCATATATGTAGACTACACAAAGAACTCTTACAATTCAAGAAAGAATGAAAGGAGAAATAATCCAGTCTTTTAAATGGACAAAGACTCTGTACGGACATTGGACCAAACATACAAATAATTTGAATATATTCTTCATCTAAGAAGATATACGAATGGCAAATAAGCACAAGCAAAGTGGTCCCACACCATAAGTTCCATCCCCAGTATCATCCATTCCTACCCCCCAAAAAAGATGCTCAGTTTTAATGTCTCTTTGGAAAATGCAACTTAAACACATAAGATTTCATTACACTCATGTTAGATAGGTAAAACTTTATTTAATATGTCATAATCTAGGCAGGGGGATCAGAAGTTCAAGGTATCCTTAACTACAGAGCAAGCTCAATGTTAGCCTGGGACACATGAGAGACTCTATCTAGAGTAGAGTAGAGTAGGGTAGGGTAGGGTAGGGTAGGGTAGGGTAGGATAGGATAGGATAGGATAGGATAGGATAGGATAGGACAGGACAGGACAGGACAGGACAGGACAGGACAGGACAGGACAGAACAGAACAGAACAGAACAGAACAGAATAGAATAGAAAACAGATCTATCCCCATCAGATCTACACAATGGCTGAAATAGCAACATTCCCCCATAGACCAGCCAAGATCTCAGGAGAATTAACTGCATGCAGTGGGAATTATAGGGGCAGATGCTAGGCAGGTGAATGTGAACCTGCAGTGAGTTTATCAACTGAAGGATCATTCATACTGCCACAGAGGTCTGGTCCTCTACTAGTACAGGCAACCCAAAGGGAACCATATGGTCCACATATGCGGAGAGTCATGAGGGAGGGACAAGAAGGAGAAAGTAGGAGAGAAGGGGGGAAGGTGGGAAAGTATATGGACAACAATCATTTTGTTTGTAAAAACATTTAAATCCCTAATAAATAAAAAGAAGTAACATCCAAAAAAGAATAGAATTGAATAGAATACAGTAGAGTACAATACAGTAAAAAAGGTGACATATCAAGTATTAATAAGGATACAAGAAATTGATGCCAGCATATTTCTTTTTTTATTAATACATTTTTATTATTATTTCAGCTCATACAAACTTAATAGGTACACCAGTTCCCTCCCTCCCTCCTTCTCCCCCCGTACCCCCTGCTCCTCCTCCCCATCCCCTCCCTTCCCATCCCCCAGTGCCTCCCGCCCCAATTCCCAGAGAGTCCTTTCTTGTGCATGCCTGATTTTCCTCTGGGCCCTCCTCTCCGATGATGTACAAGGACCCAGTGATGCCAGCATATTTCTATTGGAAATACAAAACAGTAAATCAGTTCAACATACCAAATATATGACTCAGTAAACCCATTACTGAATATTTCATCTAGAGAAATGAAAACCTGTGTTCACACAAAATCTTGTATGTTAATGTTTATAGCAATTGTATTTACAATAGGCTAAAACTGAAATAACAAAGCAAATGTCTTTCCACTGAATGAAAGGGTTAAAAAATTACACTTCTCAGCAATTAAAAAAAGAATGAACTAATGATCACTGCAACCACACAAATGAATCTCAAGTGTATTATGGTAAGTGAAAAGCATCTCAAAAGGCTGCATAGAGTATGGTTCCACTTCTATGACATTTTGGAAAAGGCAAAAATACAGGGAGAGAAAACACATCAGTGGGTGCCAGGGTTAGGAAAGCTCTGCAATATATCTGTGGTGACAGTTACAAGATTCTATGCATGTGTAAAAGCTCACAGAATTGTACACGAAGCAAAGGCTATTTATAGTACATTTAAATTTTGTAATTAAAGCAAAAAGAAAAACTCATTTTTTTCTCAAGCTTCTTGTTCCTGCTTTCTACGTCTACCACCAGAAGTCTCCTTTAAACAGCTTCTCCAAAACTTTGCTAGGTTTTCCCCTCACCATGACACAAATGTACTTATTCCTCAAGGAAGCGATCCATTCCTCGACTAAAGACCATATAGAGGCTGGAAGCCACTCTCACAACTCCAAACCTGAATATCCAACCAATCAAAAGTCTTTCACCTTTACTCTCAAAATACATCCTTTTCCTGTTTTGTTCTCTCCTTCCCTCTGTACCCCATCTAATCAGTCACCTATGTATATAGATTATAATTTCTAAATCTCTCTGCATGACTTTTATTTTTTAAGTCATCCTTCTTTATTGATGAAATTTGTTCCTTGTCCTGATCCCAAGATCATATGCCACCTGCATTACCACAATAGCCTCTTAACTGATTTCTGTCTCACATTTTGTCTCCATTCCAACTCATTCTCCATAACATATTTAAAACAACTTTCTTTCAGTGTTCTCTGAACTATCTAACGTGATTTACAAGTCCTTTCAAAGTCCAACCCCTATTCATCTCTCTGGGCTTATCTCTCATTATTCTGAACTCTGAAGTTTCATCTCCACTAGTGTTGAACCACACATATGAGAGGGTATACCACTGAGGAAAACTCTCCTTACCTCCATTGAGCATTAATACTTAGGGAGGGGTGAAATTTCATGGGATCTTTCCCCTTTCATAATGAAATGCGATCAGGCAAATCTTATGCAGATCTTATGGGAGTATACACAGCTGCAGTTAGTTCATGGACAACAGCCATATCATGTCCAGAGCATACTGTCTACCTACAACCCTCCCACCTTCCGGCTCTTACATTCTTACTGTCTCCTCTTCTGCATGAGTTTTGGGATAGGAAGGCAGTTTAGATGTTTAGTGACAAGCAGTAACAGACACTTACTCTCTGCTCTTTAACCAGTTGTGCTTCTCTTTATCCATCACTTTCCATTGCTTAAGCTCTAAGTGGAGTGCTGAATGTGCCTCTAATCTATGGGTAAGGAAGTTTGATATAAAGTCCTTATAGCTAAACCTTAATAGTTGGTTCCTTCTAGGGCCTATATGTCCTCCCCTTCCATAGGTTCTAAGCCTGCTTGACAGTACCAAAACTGTATTCCCTACTGACAAGTGGACCTTAATATTTTCGATAGATTTTTTTTTCAACATTGAATTTACATTGTTTTGTTTTGAATTCCACTTCATTTTTTAGCAACGCCAAAAGTAATTTTCTATTATAACAAGGAACAGTTGTTTAACCATTTCTCTGCTATCAAACCTAAGCTCTTATTCAGCTTTTCATTATTATAAATAATATCATTAAGCAAAAATATTTTCCTTCATTTAGAACCATTTCTCTAGGATCAAATTCTAGGAGCAAAATTACTGATATTAATTCTTTAAGCAGCATGTATGGCAGAATTGTTTTCCAGAAAGATTATACTAATAACAGCTACTTAATATATACATATTCTTGCTTGCAATAATATGTCCATTCCCTGCTTTTTGCCATAGATGCCCAGGAACCTCTTGATGGTATCATTGCTAACAACATACGACCTCTTGCATTACAGTTTTTGCATCTGAACAGAGCAGGCAGCAAAGGGTTTTTATGAGGTTTGAATAATATAAGTAATATCTGAAGAAATGCTCAGGGATACATTATGAAAAATAAGAGTTAAATAAGGGTCTTAACTATCTGGAAAAAATATATATGCATGTTCTGTTTCTTTAAGTGAGTTTTATTGTGCCTGCTTTTCAGATGAGAAAGCTAAGTCAACTGATGTTTTCCCAGCCAATGAGATGACAAGTGGCAAAGTTAGCATTCAAATTCAGAATTCTCGATTTGGAAACTCATATAGATTTCAAAAATACACAGAGTAGAAAATCATTGTATGTTTACTAAAGAAAATGAAAAATATATATAAGTAGAAAGCAGGGGAAGTTAAATTCCTCAGGGCTCAGTAATTAAAGCCATTGCTTCATAAGCAAAAGAACCTGAGTTCAGATTCCCAGATCCAAAGTAAAAAATGCCAGGTGGAAATGGTGGTGGCAGGCCTTTTTCCCCTGAAAAGTGTAGCCTAGGAAACCCCAGAGCAAAGAAATAAGGAGGAAGAGCAATCAAGTATGATTCCCAATGTCACCTTAAGCTTTCACAGGCACATACACTCAAGTGCTCTCTTGTCCATACACACACGCACACCCACATGTGCGCGCGCGCGCGCACACACACACACACACACACACACACACACGAGCACGCACGCAAAAAAAGTAAATAAAAATAAATTAAATTACTCAGAAATTCACTGCTTCACCAGGGTAGTAAATTTCCTCAGTCTTTTGTTCTAGCAACAACTTTTAGACTGAAAATCAATATAATATCTTGTGCATGTTAGCATCCTGTGCTTTTCTTTTCACAATTTCTATTTATTTGCTTATTTGTTTGCTTGCTTGTTTTGAGACATGGTGTTATATAGCCTAGTCTGACCTTGAACTCACTATGTACCAGAGAGTGACTTTGAAAGTCTGCTCTTCCTGCTCCCACCTCCTGAGTACTGGTATTACAGGTGTGTGCCCCAAGCCTGGCTTCACTTAAAATTATCAGTATTCTTTATTTATCCACTACTGTACTATCCAACATTAAGATCTTACCCAACTTTTTTCTATTAGGAATAATGCTATGAATACTATCACTAAACAGAAATTATCTAGAACCATCTATGTAGACTAGACTCCAGAAGCAAAATTTCCCAGATGAACATATTTTCAAGAAACCATTTTAATAGTTACATACTATTATCAAATATATGTTGCCATGTGATCATTTACAGTTGTTCAGCTAATCTGTGAATTTCTTCTTTTATTCTCAGGACCCATGATCTCCCATGAAGCTTACAAACTTCAATGTCGGGAACCATTCTAATCCTCAAAATAAGTGACCATTTTGGATTGAAAGCATCACAATTTGGAAGTCTTCCATCCAATATTTGCTGTGCAGATATTTCAGGACTTAACAAATTCATTTGCTTCCTGAACTGAGTTTGAAAACAATTACTTCAAACCAGTTTTTCTTTCTTTCTTACCTTCCTGAGTCCATGAAAGCCTAAATGTAAAATGAATATATATCTTTACATTCATCTAATCAGGTAAAGGGAATTCAGAAGACTACCTTGGAGTCTTTAAATCTCCCATGAAAGACTATTATGCATATCTCTTTATGGTGTCTTTTTGGTACTAAAGGGAACCCACATGTCTTGGCTACCTATGCTCATGGTCAAGTATAAAAATATGTATGTGTGGCATATCGTTAAGAATTCTGTCAAGAATCAAGGTTTAAAACTGATATATCCCTTAAATAGCAATTTGAATATTTGATGAGTCTGAACCCTATGTCATGCATGTAAATTTTAAGAGGAATATTAAATACTTTGTGATTAAGGGCCTTAAGGTAAGAATTGAACAACAATGTAAAACCTGGTTTCGGCTACAGGAGTTTCTGAAAGCACCACAGCTAATAGAGAAGGAAAGATCAGATCAAATCCCGCTTCCACTTTGTTAAACATAATGATTAATGCTTTAAGCCGCGGCATGGTGGTGCATTCCTATAGTCTCAGCACTTGGGAGGCAGAAGCAGAAGATTAATACAAGTTCAGGAACAGCCTGGTCTACATAGCAGGAGATCCCAGGCCAGCCAGAGACTTCATCTCAAAGAACGTAAAAACAAAAAGAAGTCATGTTTTAAAAAATGTTTCATGCTGGGCTGTAGTAAGATTCTCTGTTTTATTCATTTCTCTGTTATATAGCTTTATGTTAGTTAGCCTTTATAAATTACTTTTATGATGAAAGAAATCCTCCAAGCCTAAGTTTAATAGGGATTTTCAGGTATAATTAAAGTTCTAATCAAGAAGACAGTGTTTCACATCTGACATTAGTCTGAAGATTAGCTAAAGGTCTGCGTTTCACAGCAGGGGTTAATGTACAGATAGTTAACTCAACAGTAATATGCCCTGGCAAGTCCTCCTTTTTTTAAGCATCAGTGTTCATTCAGCCATTAAAATAGTTTACATCCATTTTCCCATTTATTTATAACCAGCATTTATTTCAGTCCTAGTGCCTGGATCAATGCATTTGAACACTAATGCTTCTTTATAATAATACCTAAGAGTACTGATGTTTTTCGTTTTTTTCACCCAGCACTCTAGTGCCCGGCTCCTGACAGTAAAAGCCCAAACTCTTAACAGATATCAAGGTATTGAGCTTCACAAGAGATGATTGGGTTGACTAAATTATTCTCTCTCTCAAAATCTCTCAGTGAAACACAGTTGCCTGGCACAAACAAATCAGTATTGGAACTCCAGTGCAACTGAGAAGCAATCAATCCAGTTATTTAAAGCAACAGGCAGTCCTGTTCATTTGGAGCCCATAGATAATTTTGACCTAGTGAGACATTTAACATAAAATAAACAGATTTTAGTTAGCATTTATTTCGAGAGAATTCTAGAATTGGATAAATCTATTAGAGTGAGAAGCTAGAGACTGCTTCTGAGACTCACTAAAGAGCAGCCTACAAGAATGTATATTCTGGTTTTCTTGATGAAATCATTTATGTTCACAAAGGAAGAAGTTGTCCCTTACATGCTCCTTCTGAAACTAAATGTAGGTCTCATTTGAAAGCATATTGGGCCATCCACATGGTTTTATGATGAACAAGCCTTGCCTTCTGGTCCTATACAAATGTACTTTTCTTTCAAGGGGAGGGTCAGGGATCACTTACTCTAAAGCCAGTAAGTCTCAGAGCAATCTCGCCTGTCCCCATTTATCAGATTCTGCCAAGAGTTTAGGCAAAGCAGCTGCTCTCTAATATTCAGTCAGGAAGACATAAGGAGCTTCTCTATAGAGTATCAGCATTTGATGCTTACAGAAACCATCTCATAAAATATAATGTAGAGTAAACTAGAGGGAAAATCTGAAGGTAAAGCTCAGGGGAGCTATGATGCAAGTTGATTGTTTAGTGTCTTACAAACTTCTGCTGTCTCCAGAAAGGCAAATAAATCCTTTTCCTTGGCAGCTAGGAGAGAAAAAAAGAACCTCAATTCTGTTGTAGTAATTTGATTCTACTAGTTTATAGATGTTGATAATGCCACTATTCATAGATTCTTTGAGTATTGACTAATGTACATAGACCCTTAAGTGGTTGATTATTGATCAAGAAGACAGAGAAGTGTTTTTTCATAATTAGCATACCCAGACCGGACTCCTTTGCTTCCTTTTCTTTGTAGCTCTGTCCAGTAACTTCTGTGGGATCTTAGTCCCTGATTTTTGGTACTCGTCCCCCCGGTAGCAAAATGAAAATAGTCATTGTGAAGATCCTACAGCTAAAAGGTGCTATTTAACTTCTTAGAGCTCTTCCATGCTTTTAGTTTCACGGCTGGAATGAATAGTTTAACCATTACAGTATTTCTAAGCAAATGAATGTCCTCCATTCCTTTCACCCGGGCTCTCATCGCTGAGGGTTTTTTTCCTTGCAGAATCTAATGTTCTTTCATTTGTGCTAACAATGTCCTTGAAAAGAGACAGAATGGAAATTATTTTTTCCCAAAATAAAGAACGAAGGAGATGAAGTGCCCTCCAAAAGCACACAGATATGCTCACACTGTTACTTGGCTTCTTAGTACAGGAAGTGGAGCAGTTTAGAATATGGAGAACAAAGAGAACAGAATCGCATTCCAAGAGTCCCACTTTGTCCAAATTTTAAAGTATGCAATATATACAACTCTTATTTTCTAATGCAATATGTGCCTCTTTCCCTCATTGGTGCCCTATGACATCTACATTCACACTAGAGAGTATCAGCCAGTGCCATAGTCTCAAGTGGCACCCACAGAACCCAATCTCAGGGCACTTTTTTCACAGGGAAAAGAATGTGCTTCCCCATGTTTGGCCAAATTACACAAAGTATAGGCATTTAGGTTAGTAAGCACAATTCTAGCAGGTATATTTTAAGACTATTGAATATACTCCATGGTAACATGCACCTGAAATTTAAAAAAGCCCCTATTCACAGAAATTTAGCAGTCATTCATATTCTGACCCTTTCATCTCTTACCACACATATCTATATGTGTGCATGGATGTGAACACACTGCACACACACACACACACACACACACACACCCAGGTACATGTTCATGCAAGCTTTTCCCAAACCAGACTGCAAGATTATCAGAAAAAAAATCTTTGAAGGAACAGTTCTTTTCTTTCCAAAAAAAAGTTCAACAATCACAGCAAGTGAAGAACATTCCATATATGAATTCTAAAATACCTGCTGTCAGAGTGACAAAGAAACCTAGTTGGAGAGAAAGACATGTTCTGTGCAGAGAGGCACAGAGGGCATCTAACAAGACCATCAGACCCTTCCACAAGTCCCATATTCTCAGAAATGTCACAAGTTCCTTCCAAATCAGTAGGAATGGTAGACAGCCTATGGTACATCTGCATATCTTTAACCATAGCCACAATGTACCATATTCTATTGTAGTCTTTTGCATGAGTGTTATGTAATGTAATAATGAATGGGTGGCTCTTAATAGCATGCAACCCGTGATTTGTTTACTTCCCCCAAAGGGCTAGGGCTGTGTCTTGATCAGTGTCCAAAATGTATTCTTTGACTCACTCTAGTACACAGCCATCAGCAAAATGAGTTAAAACAGACAATGAATTCAATATGTCAGGAAATCCGATTTTAGTAGGGAGTGGTTAAGGGAACAGAACAATAAAATAAGATGCATTCAAGGAATAATTGCTTTCACCCTGCTGGCTACATCAGTAAAAGAACACAGCTGGAAAGCTGGGACCGGGTCTTGGTAATATATGAAATGTATTGGTGAGCAGAAAAGGAAAGGCACTGGGAACCTCAGCAATTAAGCTCAAGTTGCCAATTTGCTACAAGTCCTTTTCCATCAATCTGTTTAAAGTTATTGTACTTCTTAAAACCATGTATCTTGCTACAGAAATACTGACAAATGCTGCTCTCCTTTATCTTCCTATGTCCTTTATTAAAAAACATATATACCAAACTGTTATTTCCTTTCTATATTATGGTTTCGATGAACGTTAGCAAAGTCCAAAGTTTCAGGACACTCTGATGGCAGTTTCGACACATCTCAGGGAACACTCCCAAGAGAAGAAGAGTAGCACTTACTCATTCCCAGGTGGGTTGATATGCATGGTATGTAGACTTACTCTCGGTGACATCTCATCTTGTGAATACACCTACAGTGTTTTTCTCTTACGTTCTGACATGAGTGTAAGTTGAGAGATTAACAGTAAGGGCTTTCAGATAGAATGCTGGCTAGGCTCATGGTACTTGAGCACATTCGCCCTCTTCTCTGCCTCACATATGGATTGCCTTTTACTTTGCCATCATAAGTAAAAGAGAAAAAATGTTTTATGTGTCTAAACATGATATGAAATTTGGCTTGCTTTCTCTTATATTGAAAACTGAGCTATTATTCTCTAGAAGCATATCATATGACAAAAAGAAAGCAGTAGTCCTGAGAAAAGAATACAGTAGCCCACTTGCTCCTAAACCACACACTGTATACTCAGAGAAATATTTTAAAATACCATCACTAACTTAGCTTCCCAAAAGTTTTCCTTCGGGGCAGGACATTGCTCAGTCATTTAGGATGACTCCGAAATTAAGCCTCTGCCCTTAAGCAGAAGGTCCTGAGTTCAGATCCCAGGTCCCATGTAAAAACGCCAAGCAGAAATGGTGTGTAGGTCTGTACTTTCTGTCCTGGGAAATTTCAAAGCAAAGCAAAGAGGAGCTAGAACAATCCAGGTTGATTCCTGAAGTCACCCTTGGGCCTCCACAGGCATACACAGTGTTCTCTCTTATTCTCTCTCTCTCTCTCTCTCTCTCTCTCTCTCTCTCTCTCTCTCATACGCACTAAATAAATAAATAAATAAAATTTAAAGAACCTGAGTTCAGATCCTTAGCACTAAATAAAAAGTAGTCAGGAATGGTATGTGCCTGAAGTTCCAGTTCTCAGAAGTAGCAAGAGGGAACAGGGGGATGGATCCCTGGAGCTTGCTATCCAGTCAGCCTAACTGAATTAATGAGCTCCAGGCTCAGCAAGAATCCTTGTCTCAAAAAATAAGGTGGAGAATGATAAAGTAAGATATCTGACATCGACAGCTAGCCACCACACACACACACACACACACACACACACACACACACACACTCCTTCAATAGATGCATTGCTTGCATAAAAGGTCCTTTATAGAAAGAATGGGATCCTCTCAATTAGCCAACCAAGAAGACAGAAATCATTGAAAATGAAAAGCCCTGCAAGCCAAAGTTTGAAACAGACTGTCTGACTAAGTAATAGTTAAGAATTTAAATCATGTGGCAGAGGCCCAACTTGTAGAGATCAGGCTTAGCATGAAACCTAAAACAAGGCGTTATTTCAATTAAGCCTATGTGAAAAGTACTTACTTTGTTCTAGGTAAAGACCTTAAATCTCTTTGCTGCAAATCTCATTGTATGTATTCCAACACACCAGTCACAAACTGCTTTAATTTGCATTACAAACAATGTAAAAACGTCCTTATCATACTAGAAACAAAGGATAACTAATTTCTTTCTAGATTTAAAAAAGACATAAAAAAGCTTTTTTTCAAGTTTCTTTTTTTATTAATACATGTTTTATTATTATTTCAGCTCATACAAACTTAATAGGTACACCAGTTCCCTCCCTCCCTCCTCCTCCCCCCCCCCGTACCCCCTACTCCCCCTCCCCACCCCCCTCCCTTCCCATCCCCCAGTGCCTCCCGCCCCAATTCCCAGAGAGTCCTTTCTTGTGCATGTCTGATTTTCCACTGGGCCCTCCTCTCCGATGACATACAAGGACTCAGTGGCCTTTCCCTGAACCCTTTCCCGTGTTCCCCTTAGGTATAGGAACACTGCTGTGGCTGCCAATCCCTTGCCTCCAAGGATCTTGGTGCCTTTAGCAGATGCTAGACTTTGTGAGGTCAATAGTGTGTTGGACAATGCGCAGGGCTTGTAAAGTACAATTATGATTGCTTCAGCCCTAACTTGTATGGAGTATCTTACATATCATTGCTCCTCCCATCCTTTTGCTCTTACACTCTTACCGCCCCCTCTTCCGCAAATTTCCCTGAGCTTCAGGATGGGGAGAGATTAAGCTGGCCTAGTTCTAGGTGGTTGATATAGAGTCTCTGAAGTTCTGGGTTGTGGTTTGTTGATTTTCTTTTGCAGTTTTGCTGCTTCTGCAATGCCCTTCACTCCATCCTGGTGGGCATTGTACGTTACCCCCTGGCCAGAGACAAAAAGCTGTTAAACTAGAGTCTTGTGATAAAAGCACATTCAAAGGTAGATGTAATAAAAGTGGGAAACCACAGTGAGGAAGGGGTCTATCATCAATTTGCACAATGGTTACTTTTTATCTGCCAGACTATATGCCCTCCTCTTCTGGTGAGATCATACCCCCTCAGTAGTAAATGATCAGGAACAAAAGTCTGTGAACTTAATCAGATGTCTCATTACTTATTTGAGTCCTTGATGGAGGCCTATTTTTTCTGCTGTAACATGGTCCCTTCTTTCCTTGTTTCTGGTTTGGCCCTCCTACCCCATCCCTCCTGTTCATAATCCTTGCAATTACTGTCTCTAGGTGGGCTGGGTGGGTTTGGTACTAGGAGCCACATATTAGGGAGTATATACGGTGCTTAATTTTCTGGGTTTGGGATACTTCACTTAATATAATTGTTTCTAATGACATCCATTTCCCAGCAAATTCCAGTAATTCATCATTTTTGATAGCTGAGTAGTACTCCATTGTATAGATGTAGCACAGTTTACTTATCCACTCGTCAACCGTTGGACATTTGGGTTGATTCCATGACTTTGCTATTGTAAACAGTGCTGCTATGAACATGGTCGTGCTTGTGCTATCGAGGTGAACCTCTGCTGTATGGGGGGTTATTCCCAAAAGTGGAATAGCAGGGTCATATGGCATTTCAATCTTTAATTTCTTTAAGAATCTCCAGATTGCTCGCCAGAGTGGCTGTATGAGCCTGCATTCCCACCAGCAATGTAGGAGAGTTCCCCTCTCTCCACATCCTCTCCAGCATTTGTTGTTGTTTGTATTGTGGATTTTTGCCATCCTGACTGGGGTGAGATGATATCTCAGGGAAGTTTTGATTTGCATTTCCCTGATAGCTAAGGAAGTGGAGCATTTTTTAAGATATTTGTTAGACATTTTAATTTCATCCCTGGTAAAATTTCTTTTAAGTTCCAGGGCCCATTTTTTTAATTGGGCCATTGGTTTCCTTGGTGTTTAGTTTTCTAAGTTCTTTGTGCACTCTGGACAGTAGAGCTCTATCAGATGTGTGGTTAGTGAAGATTTTTCTCCCATTCTGTGGGTTGCCTTTGAGCTCATGTTACAATCTCTTTATCTGAACAGAAGCTCTTTAATTTCACAAGATCCCAACTGTTGAGAGTTGGTAGCAGTGACTGTGCCATTGGATGTCTGTTTAGGAAATGTTGGCCTAGCCCAATCAGCTCGAGGGAGTTCCCTATCCTTTCAACTATGGTTTTTATAGTCTCTGGCCTTATATCAAGGTCCTTGATCCATTTGGAATTAAGTCTTGTACATGGTGATAAGTACGGGTCCAGCTTAAACTTCTGCATGTGGAGATCCAGTCTTGCCAGCACCATTTGTTGAAGATGCAGTTCTTTTTCCATTGGATTTTTTGGGCCCCTTTGTCAAAGACCAAATGGCTGTAATTTTGTGGGCTTATATCTGGGTCTTCAATCCTTATGTATTGATCTGTGTGACTATTTTGGAGCCAGTACCAGGCTGTCTTTATAATTATGGATTTAAGTATTTTATTTGAGTTATGATCATTACCAAGGAAATTTAAAGCATGAAAATTCAAAAGGAAACTTTATAGATATAAATAAAGATACATATATATATACACAAAATGCTTTATACAGGAATATGTAAACATGCTGATACACATTTTCTTCTTGCTATAAGCAACAGAATTTTTCAAATCTAATTTTCTCATCATATGCAGTGACATTGAAAAACTAGTCAGTTTCTGTTTGAATGTTAAAATATTCATTCTCACAGAGTGGTATGTTTCAGTGTTTAGACTAGCAACTCTAGAGAAGTCAGAAATTTATGGTATGAAAAAGTACATCTTTTTTTTTATTTCCACTCATACAAACAACAGGTACACTGGTCCCCTCCCTCCCTCCACCTCCTGCCAATCCCCCTGCTCCCCCCCTCCCTCCCCATCCCCCAGTGTCCCCCCCCCCAATCCCCGGAGCATTCTTTGAAAAAGTACATCTTAAAGCAAACTTTTCTGAAGAAAATATTTCAATATGTTTACAGTTTTAAAAGAAAATTTCCCCATAAACCTTAATTAAATACTCAAGTCAATTTTGCAAATTATAACAATCTGAGGCTCAAATACTGACAATGTTGATGAACTATAAAATAAATCGATAGTGTATAAGAACTTTAATGGAGAATGGAGATAAGCACAGTTCATTGTACAAGGAAAGTAAATGTTTGCTATTAGAACATTAAATAATGTACGTGAGAAATGAATAAAAATGTCATTAAATAATACCAGTTCTGTCGTCATAACCAACATAAATCACCCCGGATAATTAGAAAGCACTTAGTAGACTAATATGGCTCAGAGAGACCCAATAAATGCAAACTTTAAATCACTTTTGGATCATGTAGAATAGATCATGTAGAATATGTAGCAGAGAGAATATGTAGTAAAACTACAGGGTTCTGAGAGTTGCGTTTTCTATAAGATGCAAAATTATCAAGATAGAATAAGAAGCAAACAGCCAAGATTAAATAGGAGGCACCTACATTCTTATCTCCCTTTTGGAGCTGTTTTCTAGCTATTTATTTCCAAGCTGTAAACTTTGTAGTTTTAAGCTATACCTGATGCCTTGATCCCATTATCCTTACTCAAGGAGGCTTAAGCAAGAGAATTAACAATGTAAAGTTTGTCTGGATTACTAAGTAAGTCCAAAGCCTGAAGATCTTTGTTCGGTATCTTCCTCTATTGTTTTCCATCTTATTTTTGAGACAAGGTATTTTATTGAGCCTGGGGAATCACTGTTTGGGTTAGATTAAATGGCTAGCTAGCCCTTGACAACCACCTATCTTTGTAACAGCCCCTAACCGTAGCACTAGTAGACATGTGTGATCACACCTGAATTCTATGTGAATGTCTAATTTTGGCCTCAGTTCCTCATGCTTTAGTTCTTTGCTCAATGAGCCATCTCTCCAGCCCCAAACCCTGTCATTTTGATGTGTGTATTCAATCCCAACTTTTCTTATGCTATTAAAAATTATGTCTCAGCAAAAAAAAAAAAGTAAGTCCAAAGCCAGTCTCAAAAAAAAAAAATTAAAAGGACTGGGGATTTAACTCTGTAGTTGAGTGCATGCCAAGCATGAAGAAGACCCTAGGTTCCATCCCCAGCACAGAGGAACAAGGCAGGGTGATGGATGGATGATTTTTGACTGCAGTTTTTATGGGGCATGGTGCCACAAACCTGTAATCCTAGCACTGATGCATATGGGAAGATCTACAATTAGAGACTATCTCGAAATTTTTTTACTACTTTGTGTAGGGTAAAAGTAATTTAACAGTTCCGTGTCTTCCTTATTAGCTGAGAGATCCAAAGACAAGTTCAGATTTATAGTCACTAACATTCTATCATTGCTTCCTTCTGATTCTCTTAATGGAGGCGCTTTTTTTCTTCATCTGTGCTTTTTTGTGTTTTTCAGAGAAAGCCGTAGGGTCTCACTTTGTTGTGTATACTCCTTTCCAACTCCTGAGTTCAAGTAATCCTTCCCTCTCAGAATACCACAAACTGGTATTATAAGCATGTGCTATCACACCTACCTGAAACACTGATTTTCAAACATTTTTAAATACTTTTATTTGTCATAGCCTTATGAAGTTTTCTTCTTTTTATTCACCTGAGTTCAGTAGGTCATCAGAAACAGCTTTTGCACTCATATGTCAGGTTTTTTAAGATACCAAGGACTTGATTGATCAATTTTAAAATGTATTTATGAAAGAGAGTCTTTCTGCTTCTATCCAATGTAGCTCATCTAATACTTCTAACTATAAAAGTCATTTTATAAAGAAATATGACAAGAAAGGAGAGTAGGAAAAAGTATTAGGGGACAATATTCTCAACCATTTGAGGTGTGTGTGTGTGTGTGTGTGGTGTGTGTTTGTACATATGCATGTGTCTGTATCAGAGGGCACTGTGTGTGCCTGTGGAGGCCCAAGGGTGACTTCAGGAATCACCCTGGGTTGCCCTATCTTCTCTTTGCTTTGCTCTGGAATTGCCCAGGCTCCACTTTCCAGAGGTGGGAGTACAGGCCTCTGCCATTTCCACCTGGCCTTTTTACATGGGATCCACGATCCAAACTCAGGGCCTTCTGTTTGTGAGGCAGTCTTAACCCCTGAGTCATCTCTCCAGTCCTTGAAGTTATTTTAAACCTTAGTTTGATTTAGTAAACATGGTGGTACACAGCTATAATCTGATCACTGGAGAGACAGACTGAATGTCAGAAGTTCAAGGTCATCCTTAATTTTATAGTGAGTTCAAGACCAGTCTAGGATACATGAGAACCTGCCTCAAAAAATAATAAAAAAAGAGAGAGAGAGAGAAAGAAAAAGAAAATCAACAACACAAACAAAACAATCCCCTTTTAGAATCTGGGAAAGGCCATCAAAACTCTCCATATAAAAATACTTGTGCATGCAAACACACCCACGATTTTACAATTTCAGAAGATTCCAGATGTCTCAGATTAGTTCTGAATTTCTATTTTGTTTTGGGGGATACAAATCAATGTGGCCCAAGGTCTATCTTAGCACCACACAAAAGTAAATTCCAGCTGGCAGGGTGAGAGGTAATAATTGGAAAAAATCCCTAAGAGGGATGAGGGAATGTGATGTAGAAGAAACTGAAGAAATGAAAGAAAAACCCTAAGATTATGAAATGGAACCAGATAGGAATCTTCTATGTTATTAATTAAAAAATTCTTTCTGAAATGGAATAAGAATAGACAGTCCCTATGTAGAGAGCACAGAGAGGAAAACAGGGCAAAACAAACCAAAAAAAAAAAAATGCACTGGATTTCTCCACATAGTGACAAAGCTATTCCAAAAATAACAAGTATCTTATACTTCCTGATAAATTGTTGACTGGAGAGGTCTCAAAGGTTCCCCCAAATAGTATAGGCTTTGGCCAGTGCTCTTGGTTGCCCTCAATAAACTGACAATAAGACCCTATTACTGAAGATGCAATATATGTGGATCATAGAACATGGACAAAAAACACCAACTGGAACTGGTTTGGAAGCTTCCTCCTTGCTGCATAGCTTGCACAGCACCAGACAGTAATGTAGAAGCTACTGGAGGAGTAAAACAATCAAAGATCTCATCAACCACTGAGATCTGCAAGTTGCAATAACAATCACCATGGTAACAGGTGACCTTGTATGTAATAGTAACTATCAAGGAGACAACCAACAGCTTTCTGATTGGATTTAACGCTAGCTTGTCAGAATAGAACACTGTAAGCTAGAACAAGAACTTATTTTTTTATTTAATACATTTTTATTATTATTTCAGCTCATACAAACTTAATAGGTACACCAGTTCCCTCCCTCCCTCCTCCTCCCCCCGAACCCCTTGCTCCCCCTCCCCTCACCCCTCCCTTCCCATCCCCCAGTGCCTCCCGCCCCAATTCCCAGAGAGTCCTTTCTTGTCCATGCCTGACTCTCGTCTGGGCCCTCCTCTCCGGTGACATACAAGGACCCAGTGGCATTTCCCTGAACCCTTTCCCGTGTTCCCCTTAAGCATAGGAACGCTGCTGTGGCTGCCAATCCCTTGCCTCCAAGGATCTTGGTGCCTTTAGCAGATGCTAGACTTTGTGAGGTCAATAGTGCGTTGGACATTGCACACGACATGCAAAGTCCATTTATGATTGCTTCGGCCCTAACTTGTGTGGAGTATCTTGCAAATCATTGCTCCTCCCATCCTTGTCCTCTTATACTCTTACCGCCCCCTCTTCCACAAATGTCCCTGAGCTTCAGGATGGGGAGAGATTAGTCTGGCCTAGTTGTAGGTGGTTGATATACAGTCTCTGAAGTTCTGGATTGTGGTGTGTTGATTTTCTTTTGCAGTTTTGTTGCTCCTGCAATGCCCTTCACTCCAACCTGCTGGGCACTGTATGTCACCCCCTGGCCAGAGACAAAAAGCTGGTAAACTGGAGTCTTTTTTTTTTTTTTTTCCTGGTCAAGGGCTTTTTTTTTTTTTTTATTTCAGCTCATACAAACTTATTAGGTACACCAGTTCCCTCCCTCCCTCCTCCTCCCCCCATACCCCCTGCTCCCCCTCCCCACCCCTCTCCCTCCCCATCCCCCAGTGCCTCCCACCCCAATTCCCAGAGAGTCCTTTCTTGTGCATGTCTGATTTTCCTCTGGGCCCTCCTCTCCGATGACGTACAAGGACCCAGTGGCCTTTCCTGAACCCTTTCCCGTGTTCCCCTTAGGTATAGGAACACTGCTGTGGCTGCCAATCCTTTGCCGCCAAGGATCTTGGTGCCTTTAGCAGATGCTAGACTTTGTGAGGTCAACAGTGTGTTGGACAATGCGCAGGGCATGCAAAGTCCAATTATCATTGCTTCAGCCCTGACTAGTATAGAGTATCTTACATATCATTGCTCCTCCCATCCTTATGCTCTTACACTCTTACCGCCCCCTCTTCCGCAAATTTCCCTGAGCTTCAAGATGGAGAGAGACTCAGCTGGCCTAGTTCTAGGTGGTTGATATAGAGTCTCTGAAGTTCTGGATTGTGGTTTCTTGATTTTCTTTTGCAGTTTTTCTGCTCCTGCAATGCCCTTCACTCCATCCTGGTGGGCATTGTATGTTACCCCCTGGCCAGAGACAAAAAGCTGTTAGAATCTTGTGATAAAAGCACATTCAAAGGTAGATGTAATAAAAGTGGGAAACCACAGTGAGGGAGGGGTCTATCACCCATTTGCAAAAAGGTTACTTTTTATCTGCCAGACTATATGCCCTCCTCTTCTGGTGAGATCACACCCCCTCAGTAGTAAATGATCAGGAACAAGAGTCTGTGAACTTAATCAGATGTCTCATTACTTATTTGGGTCCTTGGTGGAGGCCTATTTTCCCTGCTGTAACATGGTCCCTTCTCTCCTTGTTTCTGGTGTGGCCCTCCTACCCCATCCCTCCTGTTCATAATCCTTGGAATAACTGTCTCTAGGTGGGTTTGGTACTAGGAGCCACCTATTAGGGAGTACATATGGTGCTTAATTTTCTGGGTCTGGGATACTTCACTTATTATAATTGTTTCTAATGACATCCATTTCCCAGCAAATTCCAGTAATTCATCATTTTTGATAGCTGAGTAGTACTCCATTGTATAGATGTACCACAGTTTACTTATCCACTCGTCAACTGTTGGACATTTGGGCTGATTCCATGACTTTGCTATTGTAAACAGTGCTGCTATGAACATGGTCGTGCTTGTGCTATCGAGGTGAACCTCTGCTGTATGGGGGGTTATTCCCAAAAGTGGAATAGCAGGGTCATATGGCATTTCAATCTTTAATTTCTTTAAGAATCTCCAGATGGCTTGCCAGAGTGGCTGTATGAGCCTGCATTCCCACCAGCAATGTAGGAGAGTTCCCCTCTCTCCACGTCCTCTCCAGCATTTGTTGTTGTTAGTATTGTGGATTTTTGCCATCCTGACCGGTGTCAGATGATATCTCAGGGAAGTTTTGATTTGCATTTCCCTGATGGCTAAAGAAGTGGAGCATTTTTTAAGATATTTGTTAGACATTTTAATTTCATCCCTGGTAAAGTTTCTTTTAAGTTCCAGGGCCCATTTTTTAATTGGGCCATTGGTTTCCTTGGTGTTTAGTTTTCTAAGTTCTTTGTGCACTCTGGACAGCAGAGTTCTATCAGATATGTGGTTAGTGAAGATTTTCTCCCATTCTGTGGGTTGCCTTTGAGCTCGTGTTACAATCTCTTTATCTGAACAGAAGCTCTTTAATTTCACAAGATCCCAACGGTTGAGAGTTGGTAGCAGTGACTGTGCCATTGGATGTCTGTTTAGGAAATGTTGGCCAAGCCCAATCAGCTCGAGGAAGTTCCCTATCCTTTCAACTATGATTTTTATAGTCTCTGGCCTGATATCAAGGTCCTTCATCCATTTGGAATTAAGTCTTGTACATGGTGACAAGTACGGGTCCAGCTTTAATCTTCTGCATATGAAGATCCAGTTTTGCCAGCACCATTTGTTGAAGATGCTGTTCTTTTTCCATTGGATTCTTTGGGCCCCTTTGTCAAAGACCAAATGGCTGTAACTTTGTGGGCTTATATCTGGGTCTTCAATCCTTATCCATTGATCTCTGTGTCTATTTTGGAGCCAGTACCAGGCTGTCTTTACAACTATGGATTTGTAGTATAGACTAAGGTTTGGTATGGTTATACCTCCAGCTGTGTTTTTGTTACTCAGGATTGTTTTTGCTATCCTGGGTCTTTTGTGCCTCCATATGAACTTTGAGATTGTTTGGTCACGTTCTTTAAAGAATTGCTTTGGGATTTTGATTGGTATAGCATTGAATCTGTATATTGCCTTTGGTAGGATGGTCATTTTTACGATGTTGATTCTGCCAATCCAGGAACAAGGGAGGTCTTTCCACCTTCTGGTGTCTTCTGATATTTCTTTCTTTAGGGTTTTAAAGTTTTCATTGTAAAGGTCTTTTACCTCCTTGGTTAGGTTTATACCAAGGTATTTCATTTTTTTTAGGGGCTATAATAAATGGTATTGTTTCTCTCAAGGCTTTTTCACTTCTTTCATTTTGGGCATATAGGAAGGCCTCTGATGTTTGCACATTTATTTTGTATCCTGCCACCCTGCTGAACTTCTCAATTAGTTCCAGGAGCTTCCTGGTGGAGTTTTTGGGATCACTCAGGTATAAGATCATGTCATCAGCAAATAGGGATAGCTTGACTTCTTCCTTGCCGATTTGAATCCCTCTTATGTCCCTTTCTTGTCTTATGGCTTCAGCTAACACTTCAAGTACAATATTGAATAGAAGTGGTGAGAGTGGACAGCCTTGTCTAGTTCCTGATCGAAGTGGGAATGATTCCAATTTTTCCCCATTGAGCATAATCCT
Source organism: Typhlomys cinereus (assembly GCA_023101885.1). Lineage (NCBI taxonomy): Eukaryota > Metazoa > Chordata > Mammalia > Rodentia > Platacanthomyidae > Typhlomys > Typhlomys cinereus. The sequence goes on along the minus strand of JALPQD010000042.1, from coordinate 2,868,441 downwards.
TGCTGTGGGCTTGTTGTATATAGCTTTCATTATATTGATAAAGGTTCCTTCTATTCCTACTGTCTCTAGCGTTTTCATCATAAAAGGCTGTTGGATCTTGTCAAAAGCTTTTTCTGCGTCTATCAAGAGTATCATGTGGTCTTGGACTTTGGACTGGTTTACATGATGAATTACATTTATTGATTTGCGTATGTTGAACCAACCTTGTGTGCCGGGGATGAAGCCTACTTGGTCCCCATGAATGATCTTTTTAGTATGTTTTTGAATCCGATTTGCTAAGACTTTGTTGAGAATCTTTGCGTCTGTGTTCATCAGGGAGATCGGCCTATAGTTTTCTTTTTTAAGTGAATCTTTATTAGGTTTTGGGATTAAAACAATATTAGCTTCATAGAAGGAATTTGGTAGTGTTCCTTCCTTTGCTATTTGATGAAACAGTTTAAGGAGTATTGGTGTTATTAACTCCTTAAATGTCTGGTAGAACTCTGTGCTGAATCAATCTGGTCCAGGACATTTTTTGGTGGGAAGATTCGAGATGAATTCCTCAATTTCCTTATATGTTATAGGACTATTTAAATAATTCACAACTTCCTGATTCAATTTAGTAAGTTGTGTTTACTTAGAAATTCATCCATCTCTTTTGTGTTGTCAAACTTCACAGTGTATAAGTTTTTGAAATATGATGTTATAATTCTCTGGATTTCTTGGGTATCAGTAATGATAACTCCATGTTCATTTCTAATTTTGTTAATTTGGGTTTTCTCTCTCTTGCTTTTGGTTAGTTTAGCTAGGGGTGTATCAATCTTATTGATTTTTTCAAAGAACCAGCTTTTTGATTGGTTGATTTTTTCTATCGTTTTCTTAATCTCGATTTCAGATATTTCTCCCCTTATTTTGCTAATCTCCTCTCTTCTACTACTTTTGGGATCAGATTGCTCTAGTTTCTCTAAAGCTTTAAGCTGCATTGTTAAGTTGTTTATTTCTGATGTTTCCATTTTTTTTGACGTAAGCATTAAGAGCTATGAACTTACCTCTTAGAACAGCTTTCATTGTGTCCCAGAGATTTTGGTAAGTTGTATTCTCGTTATCATTCACTTTCAGGAAATCTTGAATTTCCTTTTTAATTTCTTCCTGAATCCCGTTCTCATTCAGCATCATAGTGTTAAGTTTCCAGGAGTTAGTGTATTTTCTCTTGTTTGATGTGTTGTGGATGTCCAGCTTTAGGCCGTGGTGGTCTGATAGGGCACAGGTTAGAATTTCAACTTTCTTGTATATGTGTAGATTCATTTTGTGGCCCAATATGTGATCTATTTTGGAGAAAGTTCCATGTGCTGCTGAGAAAAATGTGTATTCTTTGGTGTGTGGGTGAAAAGTTCGATAGAGATCTGTAAGGTCCATTTCTTTCAGGGTTTGATTAAGTTCCAAAGTGTCTCTGTTAAGCTTTTGACTTGTTGATCTATCCCATGTTGAGAGGGCGGTGTTGAAGTCCCCAAGAATTATCTTTTGGGGGTTGATTTCTTGCTTTAGACGCTGTAGGGTTTTCTTAATGAATGTGGAGGGGCCCGTATTGGGTGCATATATGTTCAGTATTGTGAAATCTTCCTGGTGAATTGTACCTGTGACTAAAATGTAGTATCCATCCGTGTCTCTTATAATTTTCTTTGGTTTGAAGCCCACTTTGTCTGATAGTATAATGGCTACCCCTGCCTGTTTTCTGCTTCCATTTGCTTGTAGAATTGTTGTCCAGCCTTTTATTTTTAGAGCGTGCCTATCTTTTGTGGTAAGATGGGTTTCTTGCAGGCAGCAGATTGATAGATTGTGATTTTTAATCCAAGTTTGTAATCTTTGTCTCTTGATCGGTGAATTAATTCCATTAACATTTAGTGTTATAATGGAGAAACTATTGTTAATTCCAGACATTTATTATGTTTAGTAGCTTTTATAAGTATATTGCTTCGTTTTTAATGATGTTATACTTGCCTTCTGTTCTCCTGGATATGCCTGTTTTTTTCTTCACGCTTGAGTATCATTTCTAGCAGTTTTTGAAGGCCTGGTTTGGTGGACATGTATCCCTTCAAGTTGTCTTTGTGCTGGAAAATTTTTCTTTCTCCCTCGATCATGACTGATAGTTTTGCAGGGTAAATCAGCCTGGGTTGACATTTTTGCTCATTCAATACTTGAAGTATGTCTCTCCAAGCTCTTCTTGCTTTTACTGTTTCAACTGAGAAGTCATTTGTTATTTTAATAGGTTTACCTTTAAAAGTGACTTGTTTTTTCTCCCTTGAAGCTCTCAGCACCAGTTCTTTATCTTGAATGTGGAGTGTTTTAACTATTATTTGCCGTGGGGTGCTTCTATTTTGGTTGTATCTGTTTGGGGTGCAGAATGCCTCTTGTATATCGTTGGGCCTCTCTTTTTTTAGATGAGGAAAGTTTTCCTTGATGATCGTTTGAAAAATTTCCTCAGGGGTGGTATTTTGAGATTCTTGCTCTCGTATTCCATGAATACACATGTTAGGCTTCTTCATGGTGTCCCATATCTCTTGGATATTTCTCTCAAGTATCTTTTTGGCTTTAACAACCTCTTCCATTGAGCTGGTTAGTACTCCCACTTTATCTTCAAGGTCTGAAATTCTGTTTTCTGCTTCATTAGTTCTGTTGATAAGACTCTCTGTGGCGTTCTGGGTTGAAGATAACTTGTCTTTTAGCTCAGTTTTAAACTCTGCTTGAGTTTGTTTTAACTGCTCTATGCCACTTTTTGTTTCTTGCACTGTTTTTCTCAACTCCTCCAGATGTCTGTTGTGTTCCTCTTCAAAGCGATTGATTCGATTATGTAATTCCTCCCGGATTTCCTCTTTCATAGTATTGAACATGGTAATGATCATATTTTGAAAGTCGTTATCCTGGGTCAGGCTTTCTTGGCCTTTTTCCGCGGGTTTGTTCTTGTTGGAGTCTAACATTATGGGATTAATTTCTTCAGTGGGAAATTTGTTTACTTGAGTGTTGCTTCTCATGAATTTGCACTTTGACTTTGGCATTGTCATTTTAACTCTTAAGATCTCTCAATTTCACTAAACTGAATTATTTGGCCTGGGGTCCTGGTTGGTGGGGCGGGCGGAGACTTACCTAGGTCATGGGGTGAGGCCCGGGTGGACCGCCCGCGCGTCCTGACTGGTGGAGTGGGGTGGGGTGCAAAGGGGGGATGGGGGCGAAGGCGTGGAGCTATTTAACCTGAGGGCAGCTGGGGCGGGGCCGGGCGCAGGGGGAGGTCCTCCTCGTCCCTCGGCCCCAGGCCCCCGGCTCCGGCTTATTGATGTGGAGTCGGAGCCCTGGAGTCTTATTATAAGAGTACATTCAAGGGTAGATATAATAAAAGTAGGAAACCTCAGTGAGGGAGGGGTCAATCACCCATTTGCAAAATGGTTACTTTTTATCTGCCAGACTATATGCCCTCCCCTTCTGTTGAGATCATACCCCCTTAGTTGTAAATGATCAGGAACGAATGTCTGTGAACTTAACCGGGTATCACATTGCTTACTTGCAGTCCTTGATGGAGGCCTATTTTCTCTACTGTAACATGGTCACTTCTCTCCTTGTTTCTGGTGTGGCCCTCCAACCCCATCCCTCCTGTTCATAATCCTTGCAATTATTGTAGGTAATACATAGATTTACCTATGAGTGTCTCAAGGTGGGCTGGGTGGGTTTGGTACTAGGAGCCACATATTAGGGAGTACATACGGCACTTAATTTTCTGGGTTTGGGATACTTCACTTAATATAATTGTTTCTAATGACATCCATTTCCCAGCAAATTCCAGTAATTCATCATTTTTGATAGTTGAGTGGTACTCTATTGTATAGATGTACCACAGTTTACTTATCCACTCGTCAACTGTTGGACATTTGGGCTGATTCCATGACTTTGCTATTGTAAACAGTGCTGCTATGAACATGGTCGTGCTTGTGCTATCGAGGTGAACCTCTGCTGTATGGGGGTTATTCCCAAAAGTGGAATAGCAGGGTCATATGGCATTTCAATCTTTAATTTCTTTAAGAATCTCCAGATTGCTCGCCAGAGTGGCTGTATTAGCCTGCATTCCCACCAGCAATGTAGGAGAGTTCCCCTCTCTCCACATCCTCTCCAGCATTTGTTGTTGTTTGTATTGTGGATTTTTGCCATCCTGACCGGGGTGAGATGATATCTCAGGGAAGTTTTGATTTGCATTTCCCTGATGGCTAAGGAAGTGGAGCATTTTTAAGATATTTGTTAGACATTTTAATTTCATCCCTGGTAAAGTTTCTTTTAAGTTCCAGGGCCCATTTTTTAATTGGGCCATTGGTTTCCTTGGTGTTTAGTTTTCTAAGTTCTTTGTGCACTCTGGACAGCAGAACTCTATCAGATATGTGGTTAGTGAAGATTTTCTCCCATTCTGTGGGTTGCCTTTGAGCTCATGTTACAATCTCTTTATCTGAACAGAAGCTCTTTAATTTCACAAGATCCCAACTGTTGAGAGTTGGTAGCAGTGACTGTGCCATTGGATGTCTGTTTAGGAAATGTTGGCCTAGCCCAATCAGCTTGAGGGAGTTCCCTATCCTTTCAAGTATGGTTTTTATAGTCTCTGGCCTGATATCAAGGTCCTTGATCCTTTTGGAATTAAGTATTGTACATGGTGACAAGTACGGGTCCAGCTTTAATCTTCTGCATGTGGAGATCCAGTTTTGCCAGCACCATTTGTTGAAAATGCTGTAGAACAAGAACTTATGAAAGAGAAGGAAATAAGTCAAAAGAGAAGAACAATCTATGAATGTTTAGGTTAAGAAGACAGTACACCATCTGCTCTATAACGCTAGTATACCCATAGATTGGAATAAAACTCAGCACTCAACCTGGAAGCCTTCTACAATACATGGTGCTCATTACAGAAAAACATGATTTGCCAAAATATGAGTCTGGAGACTTCTTGTGCCTAAACAGGACACATAAACCTCACCCACACCCACCCAAGGCTCAAGGAACGTCATGGAAGAGGGGAGTGGTAAGACTGTAAGGGTCTGAAGTTGGAAGGTGTTGAGCCAGACATTATGTCCTGGACATGACATAGTCATGATATACAAGATTTCATGACAGATATATATACTTCCACATCAATTTTGTGGGTACTATCTTATCAATGTCTCACTATGACATCAGAATGGTCTCAAGAAATTGCATACCTTTCTGAGAGACTGATGAGGACTACTGATGGGGATGAAAAAGAGGATGCTTTCCTCAATGGTATACTCACTGATCTAGGATTCTTGCTGGAGCACATGTCATCAAAGACAGACTAGATAAAACACAGTGATCTTCATAAGCAAAAAGATTTGAAAATAGGAGGAAGTCTGACAGGAGAGATGAAGTTGTTGTAAGGGGAAAAGGAGGGGGGATGGGATTTGGGACTAGGGTAAAAATATAAACCCACTATATTGATGTATATAATGCTAAAAATATTTACAAAATAAAAAGATTCCTTTCCCAAATTGTGTTCCATCTTCATATAATCATCAATGAAACAAATGTATTGAATGTGACCATATGCTACATTATCAAACTGAGCCACCAATTATCAATTAATGAAAAAGCTATTATTGATTTTATTGTATCTTCAGAATTTACTGTTTCTATAATCTTATATCCCATTACCTCAGACTTTTGAGTAGTTGAATGAGTAACAGCATGGTCATTTCTAAGAATATCAGAGAGACAAACAGTATATACAGCAGGTACTATATAAAGTCCTCTCTTCTGCCAACAAAGACCACATATTTTACAAAATTTTCTTAAGATGACAGTTTTGAAAATAGTTAGGTCACTTCAGTGTTATATTTAGACATTGACACTGGTTTTTAAATGTTAGAATGTTTCCTTAAAGAAAAAATCTCTATTATAAGCATTATACTTCTCTGTACTCAATAACTCTGTCACTATTGGACCCATGCACGTCAAATGACTTCAAACACTGTCTCTCTTTTACTCTCTCTTAATCTACTTTTCTTTTTTGGTAGCACTTTTCACAAATAAATGGTAATTTGGCAGAATTATGTTGTCTCATATTAGCAAGTAGAAAGCATTGGACAGGAGTTCAGAGGAGCTACAAAATATAACCAATAAAGAAAAAGTTAATTTTTGAAATCAGAATCAGAAGTAAAAGACATTATCCAGCTTGTAGAAAAAATTTGAAGTTATTTCATTTATGTTCAGTTGTTGAAGTTTTAGTGGCTCTTTTTATTAAACTGCTACTATACAGTACTGATTCTAAGTGTAGAAATCCTGAAAAATCACTCAAAAGAAACAATCTCTGGATGCAATCAAGAAATTGTCCACTTTCCTCCCAGTTAGAGTACTAAAATAAGGTAATCCATAAATGATGGGCTAGAATACTCATAAGGATTTTGTGTAATAAATATTAGGGGAAATTTTGAACACACTAAAGGGTGATCTGGATATGAGTGACAAACATTAAAAAAAATCTTATAGGGCTGCAGAGATTGCTCAAGGGTTAAGACTCTGTCTTGCATGCAGAAGGTCCTGAGTTCAGATCCCAGGCACCACATAAAAACGTCAGGGAAAACAGCGGTGGCAGTGGCCTGTACTTCTGCCCCTGGTGAGCTGAGCCTGGAAAATTGCAGATCGAAGCAAGAAGGAGGTACAAGCAGCCCAGGAAAATTCCTGAAGTCACCTTGGCCCTCCACAGGGACACACACAGTCACACACACGCACACACACACACACACAAATAAATAAATAACAAAACTTTTAAGATTCATTGTATCACAAAATTCAAGAATATTAATGATTAAAAAAATCAGTTTGACATGCACAGTAAAGGATGCTCCAGGAATGGGGGGAGGGGCACAGGGAGAAGGCGGGGGAGAAAGGAAGGAGAAAAGGGGGGGAGGGAGCAAGGGGATCCAGGGAGGGATGGAGGGAGGGAGGAGAATGGGGTACCTATCAAGTTGTATGAGTGGAAAAATACAATACAATACAATAAAAAAGATATTAGGACAAAAAAAAATCAAGTACACAGTCTGTTTAAGCTCACAATGTCTGGTACCTAATGAAAATTATCAGGTGTTGAAGATGCAACATTTATAGATCACAAAACATGGGCAAAATATATCAAATAGAACTAGTCTGAGAACTTCCTCCTTGCAGGATAGCTTACACAGTACTAAGGAATACTATAGAAGCTACTGGGAGAGAGAAATAACCACAGGCATCACCAACTCATGAGATCCACAAGTTAAAATAAAAATTACCATGGAAACACATAATCATCAGTTTAACATGGTATGAGCATAAAGCTTTCTGATTGAACTGAAGACCTACTTGTCAAAATGGAACACATTTCTATTACTGTTAACTAGGACAAAAACCCAAAAAAGGGAAGGAAATAGATCAATAGGGAAGAATAGTCAATGAACCTATAGGTAGGAAGACAGTACACCAAACAGCTCTGTAAATAGCTATTACACCCATAGATTAGAAGAACACTTAACACTCAGTCTAGAAGTCTTCTACAACAGAAGTAGAGGATCAGCCTGTCAGGATGTAGCCTAGGGCAGTAGAAGAACAGCAATGGCCAGTCACAATGCAGTGTACCAGTAACCTAGCAAGGTTCATCCAGAATTAGGACAACCTAATCTCTCCCCATTCTAAGGCTTTGGGAACCTCACAGAAGAGGGGGTGGTGAGATTGTAAGAATTTAAAGATGGGAAGGTTCACTGTTGAAGAAGACATTCCATTCAAGGCAGGACTGTTGCATCTAGGAACTCACTGCAGTGAGACTTGTCCTTAGCAGACCTGCATAATGACTGACATGCCAACATGCCCCCATAGACTATAGAGGAACTCAAGAGAGATAAGAACATACAGAGGAAATCTTGAGGACTAAAGTTGGATGAGTGAAGAGAAATGCCCCTATCAGTGGGGTGGTCCAAAGAGAGGCAACTTTGTATGCCACAGAAAGCCTGAACCTCCACAGGAATAGACAAGCCAGAGGGAACCCTGGGGTCCATAGAACAGAGGGGCAGGAGGGTGGGAGGGAGTGGAATGGACTGATGGAGGGAAGGGAGGTTATGGGAGGAAGGATAGAGGAAAGCAGGGATAAGTACTCAATATGTTTGCAAAACTAGAAAAATGAAATAATATAAAAAGAAAATTATCAAGTATAAAAAGGAACTATAAAATACAAGCAATAAAGAAAAGTCAATTTGTCAAATCAGGCTCAGAAGTGAAAGAGTCCAGTTTATACAAAAAATTTAAATATATTACATTTATATTCTATATGATAAAAAGACAGGAGAAAACATAAGCGTTTTATGGAGAAACATGGAGGATAAAAATTGAACTTCCAGAGTTAAAATAAAAAACAGAGGAAGAAAATATCTAGAAGGCATTAACAATAGAGCAGACATTGCACAAAAATGGGCAGTAAACTTAAACAGGAAGTATTAGTTTTAAAATTATTTAATATTGTATACAGAAAATGAATAATCAGTGAGCTGTATGAAATCGTTTTCTTAGTGTATATAAGTGTAATAAAAGTTTTGAGGGGATACAGTAGAAAAAGTAGCTCTAAGAAATAATAGTCAAAGGCAATTAGTTCTAGTATAGTGATGAGAAGAGCTCCACGAATGTCTGCCCCAGCACCAGAAAAAAAAAATTGAATAACCAATTTAAGTATTCAGAATTGTTCTATGAGTATATGCAGATAAAGAAACAACCTTTGCAGATAATCTTTCATAAAGGTGAGGTTCAGCAGCCTAGTCCCTCTCGTCTCACCATGCCCACCAGTTCTGCCTGATCTAATCTCTATGCCATGTGAATCTGGGAAAGAATTCAGAGCCTTCCTGTCTCTCTAATTAACACTGAAGACATTGGTATCTGTTCTGGAGAGATGAGCCACTAACATTTCTCTCCATAACCCTCAGTTCTATATATCAGAGGCTCTGTTCCAAGTAAGAGTGATTTACAACTTTGAGATTCTTCATCTATGGTTTCATAATGTCGAGGATGAATTTCTACATCAGGCAAGCTGGAGTGAGACTATCCGTTCCTCCGTGATCCTCACACTAGCTTGCTTATTTGCAGAGGCTGCATTTCAGGAGACACAACCTAAGAAAATCAGAGGCTACTTGCCTAACTAGCTCACTGTGAAGCACGGCTTTCATGCCACAAAAGCTGGCCACTTCCCCTGAAGAAATGGTAATATATTGCTCAAGGGAAAGACACACCACAAGAACAAATAGCTCAAAGTTCTCTCTCTAAGAGAAAGGAATTTATTTGGAACATAATATGGGAGAGTTCAAGTTAATGGCACACTTTTTTAAACAATGCAGGGGCTGGGTATGTATCTGTAGTACTTGCCTATCATGTGTGAGGTCCTTAGCACTACAAAAAAATGGAGGGGCTTTTTGTGGTAAGCAATTAAGGGTAGGCCATAGCTCCATTAGAGCAACAAACTATACCCTATACCATAGGCCAGTTAGGCATTTATCAGGGAAAAAGAAAGTGAAGAAAAGCCTTTCAGTAGGAAGTTAGCTGAAAGATTTATAGCTCAGTAATAGTGCATATGCAAAAGGACTTAGTTCAATCACCACCAACTTGCCCAAAGTTAAGACTAGAACACTTTTTATGACTAAGATTTCAGTAAACAAGAAAGAAATTACTAAGGTTGCATTGAATAGTATTAAATACCTTAACAGTTATCAGGGAAAGTAACAGTCAAAAAGTGCTGTTCGAAATTTGCAGAAGAGGGGGCGGTAAGATTGTAAGAGCACAAGGATGGGAGGAGTCATGATATGCAAGATACTCCACACAAGTTAGGGCCGAGGCAATTATAACAAAACTCTGCATGATCTGCGCAATGACCAACATATCGTTGACCCCTCAAATTCTAGCATGGACTAGAATCCTTAGAAGCAAGGGATTAACAGTCACAATAGTGTTCCTATACTTAAGGGGAACACAAGAAAGAGTTCTAGGAAATGCCACTGAGTCCTTACACCTCATCAGAGAGGAGGACCCAGAGGAAAGTTTGATATACTCATTAAAGAATGCTTCAGAGATGCGGGGAAGGGGCACTGGGAGAAAGGGATGGACAGGGGAAATGAAGGGACAAAGCGGGGAGGGAACAGGGAGGTTCAGGGAGGGGTGGAGGGAGGAAGGGGACAGGGTTTCCTATTATGTTTGTATGAGCAGAAACAAATAAAAAAATTATGTTATCTTATGAGGACTACGTGCATGCCTAAGGCTGTATGTATCCTCTGAAGAATGGCATCTTATGGTACACATTGCAGTGGAAATATTCACTAAAATGGTCTAGCTGGGTTTCTAAACTGAAAATCGAGGAAGAATAAATAACAGACACCTGATGCAAAAGACAGTTGAAACAATAGACTATCTGAAGCCTGGGAGGAAATCGCTGGGAAAAAATTGTTTGGACAATTATATTAAGTGAAGTATCCCAGACCCAGAAAATAAGCACCGTATGTACTCCCTAATAGGTGGCTCCTAGTACCAAACCCACCCAGCCCACCTAGAGACAGTAATTCCAAGGATTATGAACAGGAGGGATGGGGTAGGAGGGCCACACCAGAAACAAGGAGAGAAGGGACCATGTTACAGCAGAGAAAATAGGCCTTCATCAAGGACTGCAAGTAAGTAATGAGATATCTGGTTAAGTTCACAGACTTTCCTTCCTGATCATTTACAACTGAAGGGGAATGATCTCACCAGAAGGGGAGGGCAAATAGTCTGGCAGATAAAAAGTAACCATTTTGCAAATGGGTGATTAACCCCTCCCTCACTGTGGTTTCCTACTTTTATTACATCTACCTTTGAATATACTCTTATAACAAGACTCTAGTTTAACAGCTTTTTATCTCTGGCCAGGGGGCGACATCCAATACACATCAGGATGGAGTGAAGGGCATTGCAGGAGCAGCAAAACTGCAAAACAAAATCAACAAATCATAATCCAGAACTTCAGAGACTCTATATCAACCACCTAGGACTAGTCCAGACTAATCTCTTCCCATTCTGAAGCTCAGGGACATCTGCGGGAGAGGGGGCGGTAAGAGTGTAAGAGCACAAGGATGGGAGGAGCAAGGATATGCAAGATACTCCACACAAGTTAGGGCTGAAACAATCATAATTGGACTTTGCATGCCCTGCGCAATGTCCAACACACTATTAACCCCACAAAGTCTAGAGTTTGCTAAATGCACCAAGATCCTTGGAGGCAAGAGATTGACAGCCACAGTAATGTTCCTATGCTTAAAGGGGAACACAGGAAATGGTTCAGGGAAATGTCACTGGGTCCTTGTACATCATCGGAGAGGAGGGCCCAGAGAAGAGTCTGGCATGCACATTAAAGGATTCTCCGGGGATGGGGGGGGAGGCACTGGGGGATGAGAAGGGAGGGGTGAGGGGAGGGGGAGCAGGGGGGTTGGGGGGAGGAAGAAGGAAGGAGGGAACCGGTATACCTATTAAGTTTGTATGAGCGGAAATAATAATTAAAAAAAAGAAAAAATTGTTTGGAAAATTGAAATATTCAAATTCCCCCATGTAAAAGAGGGACTGACAAAGACATATTCATGTCCGTTACAAGATACAATAGAAAAGACAAAAAAAGACCTAAGCTTCATGTTGAGCTTATCTCTAGGCTGAGGATTGTACCAACCAATATGTATTTTGGTTTCTGTTTAGTTTTAAGCGGCTGGTGTTCCAAAAAAGTCTGTGTCGAGCACACACAGTGATCATATAATCTAAGAAAAAACGAGCTGGAATGAAAAGAGAAGCTTCCTCCATGCTGGTCAGCCCAATAGAGCGACAAGGTATAATGGAGTCTACTAGGGAGAAATAGCAATTAATGCCATTACCCAGCTAGGAATACTGCAAGCTACAACAACACTGTCAAGGGGAGTTCAGTGATGTGATAGTGGCTTATAAGATATGGAGGTAACCAAATGCATTCTGGTTGGCATTGAGGCCCATTTCACTACTGAGAACACATGCCTGAGAGGGGGGCCTGATGACTAGGAGCTAGGAGGCTGGAACACCCTGTAGACCTCACCCATGTGGGGAATCCTTCTGCCGCCCTCGACACAATCACTTCGTGAGGGCAGTGGTGGCAGCTTGGCCTTTCACATACCTCCCTGTGGGCTCCCTGATGAAGACCTGCGACCTGGAGACCTTGCGGTTGTGCTGAGTGGAACTAACCTACTGCTAACCCAGAAGGTTCACCCCAGGAGGTGGAAACTATAAGTAGTCGAGTTGGGAAATGTGGACTACAACTTCTGGAACATATGGGTTGGAGCCCAACATTCGGTCTGTTCAACACAGGTCCCTCTCAGGAAGCCAGGAATGCAGGAACCCCCCTCCCCATATCTGTAGAGAAGCAGCTATGGAAACACGATCTAGATGAATACCACACACTCCTCTTTCAGTGGGCCCAGCTGAGAAAAGGCTCCCTGCAGCTGTGCTATAGGAAGCTGCAGGTCTGGATGCTGCCCATCTCCAGGATCCTAGAGATCCTGCAGGTTTGTGAGCCAGACTCCATCCAGAAATTGGAACTGAATTCCTGTTGGATGCTGGGAACCTTGACGCATTTTGCATCTTACCTGGAGCAGATGAGAAATCTGTACAGATTCCTGGAGGGCATCTACTGGGAAACCTATGCTCGTAAGGATGAAGAGATGGAGGAGAAATGTGTTCTCCATTTCATTTCTCAGTTCACCAAACTCGTCTCCAGTATCTCTACATGAATGATCTCTACTTCCTCAGGGATCACCTGAAGCAGCTGCTCAGGCGCCTGAAGACCCCCTTGAAGACCCTATCCATCATTAACTGCTGGCTTTCACAGGCAGATGTGGATTACGTGTCCCACTGCCTGAAGCTATAGAGGCTCACACATCTCAATCTGACTGGTGTTTTCCTATTCCACTCATATGCTAGGCCACTGCAGGTGCTCCTGGAGAGAGCTGCGGACACTCTGAAGAGCCTGGTATTGCAGAACTGCAGGATGGAGCATTCCCAGCTGTGTGTCCTCCTGCCAGCCCTGAGCTGCTGCACCCAACTTACTGAGTCAACTTCTACGGAAACAATTCTCCATGCTTGTTCTGAGGAACTTGCTGTGCCACACAGACCCTGGAGCTGTACCCTCTGGGATCTTTGATGAAATGGGCAATGTCATCCCGGGCAAACTTGCCCAACTCCGTGCCCAGCTCATGGGCATACTGTATGCCGTAAGGCAGCCCAGGAAGGTCTGCATTGCTGCAGAAGTCTGCTTGTAATGTCGCTATTGCTGCCTGGGGACCACCCTGTGTCACTCCTGGCAGTTTGAAA